>JAFELO010000961.1:709784-722814 GCA_017140195.1 Eumaeus atala
TATGCGTGCGTGCGTGCGTGCGTGCGTGCGTGCGTGCGTGCATCCGTGCGTGCGTGCGTGCGTCCGTGCGTGCGTGCGTGCGTGCGTGCATCCGTGCGTGCGTGCGTGCGTGTGTATTCCTTTTTTTATTCCTTGCGATGTTGATGCGATAGATTAAAATGTGTGTTTACACATGTCTTTAATGCACTGCGGTGTAGTCTAGCTTCGGTTACGTAACTTCAGGTGTGTGACTGTGCCGTCACAGGGAATGAATAAATCCACTTAATAATTTCCACAACTCCTGCTTCACTCCAACTTGCTGAGAAACAACTCATCACCATCACGTTGACATGGCGCAAATTTATTCCTATTCCAAATGTCCATTAAAAGCTCTATAGACTATTGATTAATCTAGACGATTACTTCGTCACGAGGTCATTAAAATATAATTCATCATCAATTAATATTTAAACGTGTCTCCCATTGGAGAATTCTCGCGGTGGCTTTATTTTCAAGGCCAGCAATGGCCATGTGACAATATAAGCTTAATCATCGAATTCCAAAGCCTCCCTCGGCTCAGCCGTAACGATGATATCATGTAGGGAACTAGGTATTATTCGCTTCAATTAGCGTATGTGACTTCCAAGTGTATTTCCAAGTAACTCAGATAACGAGATATCCGTATACCCGGACTCGCGGATACCCGGGCCCCGGATACCCGGACATTTAGAGTTCGTATACCCGGACTAACTATACCGGCTCTGGTCGACTGTATGTATGCACCGATTTACAAGTACTGGATATGTCAAGCTATTCCTATTCCGAAAAATCAAACCTTCCCTTAGATTGTTGTTTGTTTTTGAAAAAGCTACTTTAAATGCATCATACTCGTACAATGTATGTATATTTTGCTCTTATGCTCGCAGTATATTTTTAGAATATTTTGTAGTCTTGTCTAGTCTGTCACAGGTGATATGCATATCACTCCAAGTACACTCTCTTGTGCAAAAGTCTCATATATTTAGTGGATATACTACTTATTTGATACATTTTTTAAGTAAGCAATTATTTTACGCTGATGGTTGGTGTAAAATTGCACTAGTTTTTTTCTGTGTTTTGTCTTCTGCTCTGTACAGTAATAAACGAAACGTAACGCTCTCTCTTTCTATCTTGACTAACATACGTTGGCCGTGTTCGTAATGCTCTCATCACGTACTCACCAATTAATCTTTCTCAGAGCGCTTCCAGCGCCTCCAGCTCCTTGTCTCGGTATGTTGTATAATGTAACATAAGGGTATAGAGAAAGTTTGTTCGGTGGCTAATTCACCTAGTTTAATAGTTGCTAACGATATCGAACTACGTTCGGGGGGCTATTCCCGTAACAGTCGATATTTACGTCAAAGTTCTGGCGCGACGCAAGATCAACTTTATATCACGTCCAATATTTTGGTATCGCTTTTAAAATAGACCCCTTAAGGCTTATGGGAGTGTTAGGTACGAGGTGTATGATTTTTCGATGGCCCGTTAGAGAGGAAGGTAGAAGGAGGACAACACTTAGCATTACCTGTGGATGTTTATGGTCACTAATACACTGTAGTAACTGATACACTGTAATTTACAAAATCGGTTTCTTGTTATGGACCTGCTGCTTCGATTTGTGTAGTCTGTAGCAATCCACCCGGTGGCCAATTGCCCGGCGTGTGTTATGAGCTCAGAGAGTGGCTAAGTGACCGAGGTGTGGTACGAGTCCAGCCGGTAGCCAATTGACCGGCACGTGTTACGAGTCCAGCCGGTGTCCAATTGCCCGGCGTGTGTTACGAGCTCAAAGAGTGGCTAAGTGACCGAGGTGTGGTACGAGTCCAGCCGGTAGCCAATGGACCAGGGCGTGCTACGAGTCCAGCTGGTGTCCAATTGCCCGGCGTGTGTTACGAGCTCAGAGAGTGGCTAAGTGACCGAGGTGTGGTACGAGTCCAGCCGGTAGTCAATTGACCGGCGCGTCTTTCGAGTCCACCCGTGGCCAATTGACCGGCGCGTGTTACGAGTCCAGCCGGTGGCCAATTGAAGTGTTAAAGGAGGGTAAACTTCTCTTTATGCAGATATTTGTGAGCGTCATTACTCACCACTGCGTTTCATTTGCCCCTTTTGCTATTTAAAGAAAATCTGGTCTTCATCAGATGACGTTTCTGATGGAAATATTTACCATCATCATCAACATCAGCCAGGAAATAAGTATAGTTAAACAAGAAAAGCTTAATCAAGTAGTCAGTTCACCGGTTAAGTTATATTTCTTATAGGATAAGGGGCGATGGTGCAGGTGTAGGTAACTCCGCCGCCCATAGACCCGTAGAACTCAGTGGAAGCCCGGGTAATATCGGTTCGGATATACAGTGGTCTTGCACCCCAGCAGGTACGGAGCCGACGTTTTGTGAACAATGTTACCAGAATTTGTCATTTTATATTTTCGCTCAATTGTATTGTGGCTGTCATCAAATTGCTCCTTCTCACTGACTATCACAAATATCCGAAAATTGTTATAGGGGTGCGTCGTACACCTTGCCTTCTCGCCTACAAATGGCCACCGGAGACTCACAGACCGAATACATAACACGAAATGTTACAGCCATGTCACTTTGCGGCGATATTCCGAGGCAGAAGTAACTGCGCGTCGTGCAGGCCTCATTCGGTTACAGTGCAGAGTTCGCTACCTGTTACCAAATTATTATTAGCTTGTTACTGAATATGACGAGGAAGTTATTACGTTGATAATCAGGGAACGCTTGCGTGTTATGTTTCGTCGTTTCACCAGCAGCCACGCGCGCACGCGCGCGCACGCAAACACGCAAGACATTATACCCTTAACAAGATCGAAGACCGTTAAGTGCGGGTTCCAAAAAGTAAAAGCGGAAATCTTGCAGGATCACTTTCTTGTTCGTCCGTCTGTCTATATCTGTAACACAGATTCCTACAGTACTTAGCATAGGCCTTGACTGACCTGGTGTTGCAGTCCACAGGTATCATTATTATGTGTGTGTAGCATTTTCCGTTGCCTGCAACGGCCGAAATGAATTGTCGAATATTGATCGTTGAAGTATGACATGATGATAATGCGAGTAGTGGAGGGTGCATTAAAATAGTAGATATTAACAGAAGCAATAAAAATGGCTCATTGGGGTGGAAGGAGGGCAGCACATGGGCACAGTAAATATGTGGATGCTCATGGGTGTCGGTAATTGTAAAAGGGCTCCGATTGCTGGTTTGTCCCCCTTATTTCATAAAAAAAATATATATAATTAGCAGTCGTTCTTGTTCATTGTACGATTTTAAACGGGAAATTGGAGCCTGTTTAGGGCGCACGTCGACATAAAAATAATTTCTATGCCGATGCGTCGTCTTACTTTTCAACCCCCTCAATGGGCCACCGGATACTCACAAACTGCAAGAAATGCGACACCAAGGATGACGATTTACGCGGGTATCCTAATCCGTGGCATTACCTCCTTCAAATCCATGGGTGATACTTTAATTCAAATGCGTCCAATAGTATTTAAATTGCTCCTCTAAACTTGTTGGCCTCGTGTTGCACAGAAACAACTTGCGCTAACTACCGTGTCTGTATCATACAACACCAACGGGGAATTAGAGTTTAGTTGCAAGATACGAAACACCGAAAGTCCTTCAGCCACAAGCAATCTTCAGCTACAAACTTAGGTGTTTAGGTGTTGTCGCTTGATGTATGTTTAGAAATAAGACTTCTTTACGCAAGCTAGCTTTGAGCGAAGGCTGGTGAATGAGTGACGAGATCATTACGTAAACGAGGCCAACGGAAGTTGAGAGGGAGACATAAGTTTGTGAGGAGAGTAGAGGAAAGACTGATACGCAAGTTGAGCAGAGATTTTTATAGTATAGAGGAGCAGCGGAGCTATGCGGGCCTTTTGACGACTACAGATGGCCATAGACATCCGCACATTTTGTGTGTAGATGTGCGGCCCTGCTTCCTTCCACGAAACGTAACAGTATCGCTGGCGCATTTAAGCTAGATAGCTAAGAGGACACCGCAGCAACAAATTGAGCTGGGCTTTACCGGGGCAGCCCACCTGGGTTACCCCGGTAAAGTCCTGTCCAATACCGCTGTATCGAAGCATGGCACACCCCTTACTGACACACCACATACAACCCTTTACTAAACAAGTTGTAACACTGTCGCTGAACGCAGCCTACTTCCCTTATACTAGAGATTATATCTGAGAAGAGAAGCCGCCCCGGTCGTCGCGACGTTCAGCAGCCGCACTACGTCTTGCTTAGTCAGGTATAAAATTATATTTGCAGATGAAAGCCGAAGCTAATGAACAGCGGGACTCCGCAGTAAATTGCACAAGTTAACGGGTTATATACCCACTCTTATCACCTCGAGTGATAAACAGCGAGCGCCCCGCCGAGCATCGCCCCGACGTGCCTCATGCCGACATGCCTCGGCCAACTTAAATTATATTTGAGTTTAATTTATAAGATGACATGTTGCTCCCTCATAGCCCGTAGGAGAATAATTTTGTATTGTATACATTGTAATTATAATAGTGTCTTCCATGTTAGTACGAACGTGGCCAAATCCTGTTATATCCTTTCCTCAAACACGAGCATAAACTATCGCAAAGTGAAAGCTATGCTATCACCTATCATGTGGTTTGTAATTAGCCGGTGGTACAAAAGGTATCACAGGAGGGCGAAGCATATGTTTAATATTTATATTAGCGTGAGCGCCACAAGAGGCAGGTGTCACGTGGTTTGTGGGTTGAGGAAAAGTAATAGGAAAGAAGGGGAAGGAAGTAGTAGACGTACTGTCAACCACATAACTACATTGCTGATGTGCTCCTGTATATGATTAAAACCCTCATGGGTTTGTAGTCATAGAGAGTTATTAAAGGCTTACGAATGAATACTTTGGAAATGGGCGAAAATTATGAAAATAAAATATATTTATCATCTTAGGAGGGAGATTCCTTAGACAAATTGTGGATGTCTATGTGTGTTTGTGTAGTAGTCAAAAGGCTCTGATTTCTCATATGCCCCCAAGACTATTAAAACATGAGTATATATGGCGTAGACGCGCGGGCAATGGGATTTTTTTTTGTTGAGGCGGGGCAGCGCATTTACGCGCCTTCACTGGCTCTGGGACCCCAACCTCCTAGTGGTGTGTGGAGCTAGCGGCACATGATAGTGCCGCATACCCACGAAAGCCACCGCGAGTGCCATCAGTGCCGCCTTTAGTGAGGTGCACCGGAACAGCACATCATCAGGGCACCTTGACGGCTAGTCAGTCCTCGACTCCACCTCCACAGGTTGTCCCACACTACAGGACAACCCCACCTGGCTTGGGACAGTGTAATGGGGTGAGGTTTCCATACTCGCCCCTTGCCCCGTGTGCAATAGCGCCGACTCATTTTTCTTTTTTTGCTATTTGGTCCCCTCTTCCTATAAGAGGGGTACAAAGAGCAGCCCCCTCCTCGATTCGATTGGATTTGCCCAAGGTGTCTCGGCTCACCCCCGGCTACTGAGCGCCACCGCCTCGACAAAGCTTGAACCGTGGCCGGCAATCGGACTGTCACAAGCCGCATGAAAGGCAACAGTATAGCTGTCACTTCACGCTGGTATTATGTCTGAGAGGGGCTCCCCCCGATTGTACTGGCCCAATGCGGGAAGAAGTATCACTGCCACATAAAATTCATGTCATTGTTTAAGTTCTTAAAACAGCTTATTTTTTTTTGTGCTGCTGTATTTTTACGTGTATTTGTAAGTCTGTCTCGCATTCCCTGAGGGAATGCCCCCGCCGGGTCTCGTATTCACATCCTGCGTCGTTCACAGATAGGATATTGAATTCAGTTCAGATTCCAAAGACTCTTTGTCTATATTGAAACATTGCGAGTGCACAAAGACTAGAAATCCAAGTGTATTATGTTACTAAAACTCTTCCCCGAAGATGTTATACATCTGCTGCCTGTAATGTCTTCGTTGTTTTCTTTTTGTAGTTTACAGCTTAAAAAATTATATTTGTTACCCATCTCACCAGTTTTAATTATAGTTGTGGAAAAGGTAGTGCCATGTTGTATAGGAGGAGGCAGTGCCGTGCATGCATGGCATAATACAAAATGTTGAATACTAAAACTTTTTAAATAAACAATGTTTTTTTTTTAAATGACGATATTATAATAATCAATTTCTAAACACATTATCATCATCATCATTATCAGCCCTTATCGGTCCTCTGCTGGATATAGACCTATTTCAATGAACGCCAAGACGATCGATCTCCTGCTACTCGCATCTATCCCGGACCGGCTACTGCACGGAGATCATCTTCCCACCTGGTCGGTCGACACTTTATTTTCACAAGCGTGACCTCCACTCCAGAATCTTAGTGGCACCTCTGCCATCAGTCCTTCAGAATGTGTGACCAGCCCGTTGCCACTTCAGCGAGATTATTCGTCGCATGGTATCGGATACTTTAGTACTCTACCTTAGGACTTCGTTACGAATTCTATCGGACAGAGAAAACATATCGCGGCTGTCTTTTTCTTAACAATTGGTATTATTACTCCAATGTCTTTTGCATTATTACTCCTTCTTTTTTGGATTCTCAGATGGCCCTTTGTTTACTGTCCAAGGTGTCACATTATCTTGTCCTTCTTAAAACTAAGTTCTATATTCTGGGTGGCGTGACTTGCGGACGCGTCGCTCATTCCCTCCTATCCTTCAATGCGCTACCAAACACACACAAACCGGAGGAAACATTGCAGCGTAGCTGTCATTTTGCGGCGGTATGATGGGAGACTCTGACGCCAGTTTGGCATATTGTTAACTAAACTGGGTGTTCTTGAACTAGCAGCGTGTATATAGTGGTCATACTGATAAAAAACAAGTTATACATTCATTACAATAAAACTACTTTATCGAATTTTATCGCGGTTTATTTAATTATTTAACTGACCCGAAGATCCAGAAGCTCTATAGGAACTATGGTCACGGGTGAACTGAGATGACAGATGTCCTGACGTCACAAATTATTGAAAGTACCCGAAGAATTTTTTAGTTAATTAAAATTGTTTAGTTAATCCGGTTGACGCAAACAGTACTTGTTATATCTTGCTATCTTGAGTGTGTTTAGTTTTTGTTTCGATTATGTTTAGCACTGGGTCCCAAGCAGAGGGCAGAACATATGGCAACGCAGCCATATTGAAATTTGGATGTTTTTAATATCAATAGCCTCACGGATCATCCTTGGAAGGGACGGTGTTCCCTAGTGAGGACTTATGCTTTATCAAATCTAATGTTAATTAATGGCTGGGGCCAACTTCAGTATGCTCACGGACCTCAGACAGTTGTTATACATTCAGTGTCAAAGTAACATTACGCCGTCGACCATTACACAAAAACTTATTGAACTTATTTGTTCTAATCGTTACACAGAACAAGTTATTTACGAGGTGCCCATAAAGTACATTAATCGTTTATTTGTACATTTGTTACTGACACATTTTTTATTTTGTTTTACGGGGAAATTATTTACGCACTAGATAGGATCCTATGGATGTGTGTAGCTTGCGAATGATCCGATTACCCACTAAACCCCCGCGAGTGCCATCGGCAGCTCAAAGTGAGTTACCCCGGATCTGTCAGCGACAGGGCACTTCTTACTAAGACTGCTCATGTTTTAGTTATGACTGTCTAACGTCATACTCACCCAATTCAATAGAACTTGCAAAGCCCAGTAACAGGTAGTGTTATACTATATCACAGCCGACTTGGGCCCGCACAAACTCTCGCTCACATGGTACCGGCGTGAAGTAACATCTTCAGTGTCGTATTTAGTGTGGTTCGTGAGAAGCTTGTGGCCCGTTGCCCCCCTCCTCATAATGGCCCACACTTTTGTTTAAAAATGAGGTCAACGCGTCGGCATACTGATTATGCTGATGTTCATTGGCGACGGTTATGATTTAAAAGTTCCAATTTCTCTTTTGTCCCTCTATACTAAGAAAACCCAAATGATTCAGCATCAATGCATTAACCTTTAAAAACATGTAAGACACAGTGTGTCGCATTACTATTTTCACGTACCGACTAGATATATGATCTTCAAGTAATGGAACCGAACGTATCGCGTGCGGGGCGAAGATGTTATCAATTCACAAAACGTCAAAGTTCCCCCGAGTATAGACGGGATATATAACATATAGCCCGCTGCATGGGATTTTATACATTATCTCTTACTTGATAAAGTCCTTATGGATTATTCGTAAGGTATCGTTTTACTTGCAGAGTATCGTGGCGTCATTCACCTCGTATAATGCTCCCGAGTCAAAGATTAACTTGCAAATTGATATAGCATTCATTTTATATATACCTAATTCACTTTGTGACCGCGTTTCACTTGTATATGCAACCTAAGGGAGTGTTTTAATGTTATCACATTGTGATCCTCTCGTTGTAGCGTCAATATCTTATACTATATTTACTATTTCATGTAAGCTTTAGCTGGAACGTCTTTAGAGCGATATAAATAGTTTTCTCAGGATAAATATAGTATTAGTATTCACAAAGAAACACAAAAATCATTATACGTAGAAATAGTCAGTAGACAGCAAATTTAAATATACGAATAACTTTTTGATACATCACGCTCAACTGAACAACTCCAACCTTAACAATCAGAAAAGACAAAGTACCATCTACAGGAGTAAATTGGCAGGAGCCAATAAGCAAGTAAAAAGCTACCCTTTTTATACAGCATAGGAGTCCCCTACACACAGCTGTGGTCGAACTAAATTTGGGCTGAACCGCTGATCCGA
Source organism: Eumaeus atala (assembly GCA_017140195.1). Lineage (NCBI taxonomy): Eukaryota > Metazoa > Arthropoda > Insecta > Lepidoptera > Lycaenidae > Eumaeus > Eumaeus atala. The sequence goes on from JAFELO010000961.1 coordinate 718,604, forward strand.
GGAGAACGTGATCAGAAACATACTGGCCACTTTCCGGTGGTCGATTTAAGATACATATTGTTATCGTTTAATGAAGTTGAAGTAGACCCGTTTGAAGAACCAGCATGGCCAAGTACTCGCTACATATAATTTTGAACCCAACAACTCACTCCGGAATACTATACGTGGCACGTTTACTTTCTCTTACGTTTTCAAAGTGAGTTTAACATATTGGTGACTACTACCATAGACATCCGCATTACTGTTATAATGTAGAGGCGTGGTTGTTATTTCCTCCGCCCCTCCAATGAGCCACTGGCTGCTCACAAACCACATATCGTATATTTCAGTGAGTACATAGTTAGGCATAAAACCACACGAACCGCTATCGAATCTACAAAATATATCTTTGTCGGTGTACGTCAAAGTGCATCGGCTGGAAACGTCCGGCCGTCGCTCGTTGCGCAAACAACTCCACATCTAGTATATAATTTAGCAGTGTCACAGCACGCTCCGTGATCACGACACTTTCAAAATGGTGTATAAAGGATGCAAAGTGCCGTAATGTGATGACTATGTGTTTTGTGAGAAGCTGGTGACCCTCTGAGTGGTGAGAGGAAGGGAGCAGGAAAGGAGGGTGTCAGGGAATGCCTTTTCTATGTAACATAGCCGTGAAGTGCAGTAGTCACCAAATGGCTCCGTTTTGCTTGCTTGTCCCACCTATACGACCGAGTAGATACCTCTCGCTCGTATGATCCCGTCTTACACTGGCAGCTAAGCGGTCACGTTTCGTGCGATTTGTGAGTGCCTGCTGGCCCATTGATGGATGGGGCTGAAGATGCCAACGTATCTGCACATCATATGCGGATGTAAATGGGCGTCTAGTTAGCAAATGACTCTGACTGCCATATATAATACGTGTATAATCTATATTATAATAAAAGTAACCATCTACGCACAGGACTATTATAGCAAAATGTTACTCCGTAATTAGTCTACATTTTATATAAGAATGCTCCTTCCTGCTTTATAACCAAACCGAATCCCAGTCATGAACTTCTCCATGAGCCATTCACCAGAGCCGAGGTCTCTCTAGTTACCGTGCACGAGCCCACGACGTCAGAGTAGGGGGATGACGGACCCTGCGTTTTTCACTCATATGGTGTTGCGTTCCTCCCATCTATGGAAGAATACGACGGGTCGGATCTCCTTTTAACTCAAATCTTAGTCTCGTCGCCCGACGAGCAATCCGATGAAGCCGTATTTGGCTTCTCTCCTCTTCCACAGCATAAGATCTATTCCGAAAAAAAATATAGCTGACCCAGGTCAGAACGACGTACACTTGGTGACGCGACACTGGAATGGATGATGACGGTCTGTCATGTTCGTGCGGCTTATGATAGTCCGGCTGGTGCATGGACCGGGTGGGATTGAGAGCCGCATGTGCATAAACTCAGATTGTGAGAATGTATATAGGCGATCATCCAAAAGTGTAACGGCTCGTTTTCCTGTGTTATGAAAAAGACCAATCTACCGAACCGATATTTTTAAATTTAGAATAGAATAGAATAGCCAAGGCAGGGCATGGCAGGGCAGGACACAGGACAGGATAGAATTATATTTACGAATGGAGGAGAAACTATCAAGCTCTAGGGAGGGTTTTATAAATCAACAACAACACATCTTCGCGCCAAAGTTATGTATGCATCTAATTCAATAATAATAATTTAAAAATAAATATAGCTAAAAATAATATAATAATTTGAAACTTATAATGGTTCAAAGAAACGAAATTAGTATAAATTATGATGGTGTAATAATTCAGGAAGTAGATTACACTAATTTCCTGGGAATAATTGTAAATAAGTTTAGCAATTGGAAAGCTCATATCAATCAATTGTGCTCAAAACTAGATAAATACGTTTACGCATTAAACCGTATTCAACAAATAGTATCCATGGAAGCGGCACTCTTAGTTTACCATGGCTACGCCTCAGCTATTTTAAGATATGGAATATTTAAGATATGGAATAATGTTATGGAGATTACTCTATTATGGAGAGAACTCTACTGACGTTGCATAAGATCTTTATGTAATGCAGAGTATAATGACAGTTGTAAGCCTCTATTTAAAATACTCAATATATTGCCGCCTACTTTTGTTAGAAAACACCCACAATGTTTGAAACTCATAACCGAAAACAATTCGAGACCTAGACACAGAAATAAAATTTATATACCCAGACAGCGGTTAGCTTTGTACGGAAAAAACGTCTACTGCTGAGCAATACGGATTCATAATCATTTACCGTTATGTAGCTATAATATGACAATTGCTTGTTTTAAAAGGTATTTGTTTAAATCGTTAATAGAGAAATATTATTATAGTGTCAATGAATTAATGAATACAATAAATATTGTTACAACAATAGTTTATTAATAATTTGTCGTATCTACCAAACATTGTACCTCGAATTAGTTACCTTGAAAGTTATTATAATTTTAATGTATGTAAAGATTATTGACACTGGTAGATTGATACTAATTCTTAACGTACTGGTAGGTTGATACTAATTCTTGAATTTTTTAATTAATATATTATCAAAAATGAAAATTTTAAATTAAAAGAATATTATTAAATTGTTTTAATGTAATTACTTAGATAGATAAATATGTAGTTTAGAATTAAAATTAGAATAAGTTTGTATCTAATTAAATAACTTGCACGCTGAACTGGCAGAATATGTCGGAGGGTAGCCTACTATAATATAAATATTTTTACTATAAATATTTTTGTCATCAATTTCTGAACCAATATTTGAGCAAATAAACTATCTATATTATAAAAAAAGGAAAAAAAAATGTAACTTGCGAATGTTATGTCTAGTCATCAGTTCCGCTGAGTTTGGTTTCTTCGGTTCTTCTCGGGTCAGAGTTTGGGTTGAACCGGTAGTAGTATCCTATTTTAAATACAATATTTTGATATTAATTTTGAAACATAATTTCTACTAGACTACGAAGTATTTCCAAAAGAAACGGTAGGACAGACATTTTATCTTTCTGAAAACGGTTCCACTCTTGAAGTTGATACCTAGTTCTACGGCATAAAGTAAACTAATACGCTTTGTAAAACACGACTAAAGTAAAACTTAAGACTATCTTTACGTTACTTCATGTACTGGGCACGGGAGGAAGAGAGAAAGAAAATATGAGCTCGCACGTCTCTCCCTTGCTCCTACAATATTCGAAACGTAACTGTCTTTCTATTTTGACTAACTTAGATATTTCCCTCTCAAATTCCGTTTACCTCGTTTTCGTAAAGCTCTCGTCACGCATTCACCAGCTAACTCCCCTCAATCATGCGTAAAGAAGACAATTTCAAAAACCATGGAATGAAACAAACTTGTTAGCAAACATATAAAATATTAGCAAACTAACTGCAAATGTTAAACAAGTATTCGCAAGCCACTTCAGAACATTATACATAAAGTAAGAACTTACTCTGTAACTGTAAGAATAGTGTAGAATTAAATACAAGTCCCCTTGTCGTAGCCTCAAAAGGCTCCGGAGCGCTCCACGCCTCAGACGAAGACATAATTACAACAGTAACATCACTTACTGCGCTACTGCTACATCTGTTACATTACTCAGTGCACTTTGTGACGCGAGTCACAACTAGCTCGTGTGATATAAAACACGCGCCAAGTGTTCTGTTGTGTGGTGGTTTAAACAGGTTTGTAGCCGTGTCTTTGTCTGAAGTTTTTACCAGGCTGCGACAGGAGAGTAATGTTTTTAGAGCGTATGTTATACAGTTTGAAGGGCTTGACGGATTTTAGCGTATGAGGTTAGATTCGTCTTGATAACGAGAGTGACACTGGGCATATTAAAATCTATTCTAAGAAATCTGGTATTTTTTCCCAACCTGATTATTATTGTATGAAGAAATTTTCAAATCCCCTACTTTAGGTAACCGAGCCGACATCATCAGACTTAAAACCGGGATAAGGTCAGGTAAGTAGAAGAAGATTATTGAATAAGGATCAGACCGGTCTACAAATAAAATAATATACTAAACTAATAATAGCTCGGTCTATTATTTTATTTGTTTACCGCAATTGGCTTAGCAACACACATCATAAGTATACGGTGCATGTGAATACCTGGAGGACTAAGTAAATTATTACTTTGGTGGTCGTCGTGGCCGTATTGACCCGTAAGTTCTCTTTATTTGT
>JAFELO010000961.1:722825-747656 GCA_017140195.1 Eumaeus atala
CCCCCCCCGCCCCCATTTCTTGCAAGTGCATGTCCAGGTTACGTACGACAATACCACTAATCCCCTAGATGCCTAACATAGAACTTATTAACCCAGTAGTGCACTGTAGTGCTCAGCGGGAGGGCGCGCGTGTCGCCCCTGCATATGCGACGTATCGCAGTGTGTGGTATTGCAGGTATAGCGATGTCCTGAATTATGCAAGCACTAAGCCTTTTTTTTTGTTGACGCGGGGAAACGCACTTCACTGGCCCTGGGGGTCCAGTGGTGTGTGGGGCTCGCAGCACATAATAATACCGAATACCCACAAAAACCACCACGAGTACCATCAGTGCCCCTTTTGGTGAGGTGCTCCGGAAGAACAAATCATCAGCCTCGACGGCTAGTCAGCCCTGCTAAGAGACCGACTCCACATCAGCAGATGTGGTTGTCCCGCAATACAGGACTACCCCAACAACTTTGGGACAGTGCAATGGGTTGAGGCTCCCTGAGGTTTGCTATCTTGTCCCTTTTTCTTATAAAGGGGGTACAAAAAGCGATCCTCCACCCGCCCTTTAGCCCCCTCTTCTAATAAGACGGGTTCAAAGATCATCCCCCTCGGTTCAATTGACTTCTCCTGGGTTCACCCCAGACTAGTAAGCCCCACCGCCACGAAAAGGCCTGAACCACGGTGGGGCCGACGCAACCATTGAACCTAGCCGAATCTAGCTTGACACACACACACACCGCACTGAGGAACATGACAGTCCAAAAGTGGACTGATAAACGTAAATTACAATGACGTTCATGAAGGCGAAACAAAACACTATACACGCGTGACCTGATCACCTTAACAGCATAACATCACCGTACTTCCTAACCGAGTCGTGAGAAGATGACATTTCGGTTTTCCATTGCGGCACGTAATCGCAAATCTTACTAATGTACCGAATGTAAAGAGCAGTATATATGGAATCACTGCATCGGATAAAAGTAACGTGCTGGCTTTAAAATCGACTGCTTCTCATACGTTAGCTTTATTATTTATAGCTGCGTGATCTAAGCACTGGAACAAAGACACCATAAACAATAAACAGCCGAAACCTTACTGTCTGGGAGTACGGTTTTACCTACTTGTGGAATGAGAGTCCGGAGCAACGTGATAAAATCCATTCTGAGAATTTTAACAACAAAGTTCCAGTTAATATTTCTTATATTTACGCGAACAATCATTATATTTTACAGAAAACCTCATAAACCAGTATCAAGTTGCAAACGAGATTCCGAACTTCTACATTGATTTAGAAACTTAACACGCTTTTTGTCATGGAATTCGGCTAACCAACAGTGAGTGAAGACCACAAATCAGGCCCGAAGTTTGTCCATGCGGACCAGATGTTTTCAAATCGTCGGAGATTTAATTAAAGAAACTTCGGGCCTACGACGAAGTTACGTTTAAATATTTTGTTTGTAACTCACCCCTCCGGATTAAACGCGTTGGAATGAGACATTTCAATTTTGGGGAAACCTAGATGTTATTTAGTGGTGTTGATAATCGTGAGAAACTTTCCATTTCGAGAATATAAACTGTAAGAAAACAAGAATTGGCGGGAAATATCAAATAATTACATAATTTTTTGAAGATAATTCTAGAAGTGTATATTTTATAGAAAAAAAATCTTTTTTATCTGATTATATTAAGTCTCATATCCTATGTTCCCCATAGTATCTTTAAATGTGCCAAATTTCAATTATTTCCATTCGCACAATTATTTTAAAAAGGGACCTGGCAAAGCACTTTCTTTAATTTTTGGAGCACTCGCTTTTAATTTTTGGCTTAACAAAACAACAAACTTCTGACCCCTGTTTTTCAAGTTTTCGTTTAAAGAATAAAATTTTAATCTTTCTTTTTCTAGCTGATGCCTCGGTAATACTACAGAGAGGGGGGGGGGGAATAAATGCGTTTTGATGACTCCTCACACCCTAGACATTCGCATGGCTATCATGCAGATATTTTGCCCTTCTTTCCTCCTCTCTTCCAACGGAAACTGACAAGCGGCACACAACGCGATAAAGTAAACGTCATTGTACGGCGCTATCATGACGAGAGCTATCTCTCCACGAAACCGTGTGAGCGAGAGATACCAGAGGTCGTCGGCGGGTCTCCCCGGCCCAATTCGGTAGCAATGGAGTACTGGAGCATGACACTACCTGTTATCTTATTTGACACTACCCCATTACTGCACGCATTATATTATGTTATTATAGCCAAGCTACACTTCAATCACTATCCAGTGTGGTAACAACGATATCACAAAAAAAAACATTTTTTTTCCATCAAAAAACGTCTACTTTCAAATCCGTCAAAGAGAGCTGATTTCATTCGGGAGGTTTTTTATTTTCATTTCAGTAATAAGAGCTAATTTGCTACGCGTTTTCATGAGTCACGTAATAATGTCACGCATGCACGGAGCACAGAGCGGGACGTCCGAGCTCGCTGCTCTTCAATCACATCCTGTAATGATTAGTACGCCGCGCTTGTGGTCCAAGTACACACAATGGAATTTGAGAGTTGTTTAACTTAGTTTCCTTAGGAAATCGCTGAGAAAGCAGGGCAATGAATTGTGTAACAATTATGCGGATATTTATGGTAGTCATCAAAAGGTTAATTTGTCCCGCTATAACAAAAAAGACCGTCCAAGTTTGGAAGAGATGCTGCGCAGGGGGAGATAGTGACATGCATAGTGCAACACAATACCGCCGTAATGTGACATCTTCAGTGTCACATTTCGTGCGGTTTGCGAGTAGCCGGTAGCCCATTGGGGGGAAGGAGGGAAACGTATCGGCATAGTGATTATGTAGATGTTGATGGGCGTCGGTAGTTGTAAAATGGCTCCGATTGCTCGTTTGCCCCGTATTCTATGTAAGAAAAAAAGTGCGAGTCTGAGCCGCGTATGAAGTGTCCCGTACCGTTACCAATAAATAAAACAACTTTTGTTTTTTATAATATATGTTGTTGTAGCGGCAACAGAAATACATCGCCTGTGAATATTTCAACCGCGAGACTTGTCACGTCTGTCAGTCTGTCACAAGACTGTATCTCATGCACCGTGATAGCTTGGACTCCGTTTTCTTAGCCGTTGGATGCAAGTGGCTCGTGACCGTGATCTATGGCGCTTTATGGGGTAGGCCTTTGTCCAGCAGTGGACGTCGTCCGGCTGATGATGATGATGATGATGAATGGCTGCAACGCAGAAACGTCTGTCTCCCTAACCGCTATCACCCCCTTAACTTATACCATCGCCCCAATGAGGTAATAGTACGGGGAGACATAATAAAGACGCAGACGGACTTCATTAGGGCACAAAGCTAACGGGGATTAACACTTTTTGATGTAGTCCCGGGGCGTGCGATAATAATGTACATAACGACGTGGAGAGGGATGGTCCACAGTAATAGACAGCTGAACAGACCGCACAGTGTTTTTTCTATTTTAATCTAGATTTATACGGAATTGGCCGACTTTGCCTGAGAATAACATAATGGAAAGTAAAATTATGATATTACAGACTGTAATACGTATCTGTAGCTAATTTCATCCAATTCTGTTCAGGAGACGAAGAGAAGAGAAGATTTTTTCAAGAATAACAAACTTACATAGAAATCTTCGCATTTTTATTTTTAGCATAGATATGAAACTAAGGGATAATATAATTTTCTAATGATTCCCACCACGGTTCAAGCCTTGTCGTGGCGGTGGGGCTCAGTAGCCTCAGGTTATCCGAGAATCCTTGGGCGAAGCCAATTGAACCGAGGAGGTGGCGGCTCTTAGTACCCCTCCTATAAGAAGAGGGGACTAAAGAGCAGGAGGAGATGCCGCTCTTTGTACCCCTCTTATAAGAAGAGGGGACAAAAGAGCAAAAAGTGGCGGCGCTTTTGCGCACGGGGCAAGGGGCGAGGATGGGAACCCCACCCTATCGCACTGTCCCAAATTCGGTCCGACGCCACCTCCACAGATGGGGTTGTCCCGCACCACAGGACAACCCCATCTGTGGAGGTGGCGTCGGTCTTTTCGCGGGCTGACTTGCCGTCGAGGTCATCAAAGGCGACACTGGTGGCACTCGCGGTGGTTTTTGTGGGTATTCGGCACTATATAATGTGCCGCGAGCTCCACACACCACTGGACCCCACCCAGGACCAGGGAAAGCGCGTAAATGCGTTTCCCCGCGTCAACAAAAAAAAATAAGGTTCCTAATGATGAATTTAAAATATTCTGTAAAAAGTAACTCTCGTTTTTACGATTCCCTACCCAAAGGATAAAACTCAGAACCCTATTCCCACGACTACGCCGTCGGTCCATCCATCCATCCATCAATCCATCTGTCCGTCCTTCCTTCTGTCATCAAACTGCATCTCATGAACCACGATAGCCAGAAAAAGAGTGTATATTTCTGCTGCCTCTGTAATAATAGGTACTAAAAAAAGGGATAAAATAATTATTTAAGTAGGCTCCCATATATCCAACATGCTTTTTGGTGGATTTTGGTAGATAGAAATATGGAATATAATTGAATAGTACGGAACCCTTTGTGTGTCTGTCCAACTGGCATTTAACCTATTTTAAAGAACAATTAACTATTATCATAAACTTTACGCGATATACCAACGCAAAGAATACATTATGATATATAACATGTAAGTTATGTCTACCGTTAGTTTTATGCAAAAGTATCTTCACACTACCCGTAATCCCGGCCTCACGTACCCAAATCATCGTTCCGCTACTTCTTTCGGCCGGATTAAGTCGGGATTCGCAACACGCCCTGTTCCAGGGACCGGGATTAATATTCCCGACGCGCTCCACTGCCGAGGCCGCTACATCTCGACTTGTGGCATGCAAACTGCTTATATGCGCATTGACACGCGTTATATCAAGTTTGATCAAAGCACAAACTTGTATATTAGTTTGTTAGCACGCGATGTGAAAAACAGATGCGTTTCAGGTGCTAACATACAGGACTTTCCAGGCGGCTGTTCCTGAGCTACACAGTTATCAGAATGACCTAAAATGTACGTGTCCCTTCTAACGCAAGCAGCACTATGGCATATTGGACTAAAGGCAGTGAGCGTCTTGGACGCACGGAGTTAAAACAAATATACGCTTGGTTAAGATCTCTAATGATTATATGATTACTACGGATTTCTGGCGGCGCTCCGTTATATAAATTTTAGTGGGGTTAGTAAAGAAAGGTCTAAAAATATAAAAATGGGGCACCTACAAGGGTCTATTTAAGGCCCTTCCTTTTTTTAGTTTTTATAAGTGACTTGCCATTCATCATAGAAGCTGAACAAAATGGTACACTTTGTTTATTTGCTGATAATACGTCCTTTATTTTTAGACTAATTTTTATTTTATTTTATTTTCAAAGAGCACAGACGGTTTTTTACATTAGACAAAATTAAATAAATTGAATTAAATATTACATAAACCAAATACTGTGTCCACAGATAGTTAGAACATAAATAACACCTTCCGCTAAAGGTGCATTGAAATTATATTATTTACTAAATTATAAAACAAATGAAATATAAAACAATGAAAACTAATTTAAATACAATTTACGAATAAAAAAGAATTTAAAAGAAAAAGTTTAAAAACATAATGAAATTAAAATTAAGATTATCAAAATTAATGCAATAAACAAATTCTCTAGCCCTACTTTTTATAACCATTAAATGAACTTAGAAAGTGATCAATTATTTGAAAGTGTCTATTATATATGGAGGTTGCGCATGGAATAAAGGTATTGCTGTTATACTTGGTGTTTGTCCAGGTTTTATCGTATGATAGAGTTGATGGAGTGTATTGTCACTTCTTGATGGAAAATCATATTATAACTTAAATAAAAAATATACTGTTTGTACTATTTCCACATTTTTTTTTTGTTTTTAAACAGAACCCGGTTGTAACATATGTAATATTAATACCGGTTTCGAGTAATACATCATCAGGTTTACAATAATTAACATGAAGGTAGTTCAATAAAAAATGTACAAATCAAACTGTATAACATCATTCCACTTGTTTATGGTAATGGTTTATCTATGAATTATAATTTTAAATATTATTAATTATTTTAAATCAATAAATTTGTGGGAATAGTATTTCAGTATATTTACAACAGTATATTTTTTTGTTTAAGTTATTTATCGAATGAGATATGAATATTTTAAAAGATACGAGGAATCAATTTTATAATTAATAATTTTATATAAAATAACTAATCTCGTTCAAGCCTGCGAATTTACAGAGGTCGAAACAGAATAAGAGATTACATACTGATTATGACGAGGTTGATAGTGCTCTTAGTAAAGTGGTAAATCTGATAAGTGTTAATAACTTGCTTAAAAATTACCACAAGTGAGGCGGGCTCCAACCAATGTACTACTGAACGGCGTGCACAACGATTTACTGGACTCAGCGGTATTTCTTGAAATAACACCAGACGCTAAATTGCAGTAGGGTATTTCAAGACTTGCGAATAAGCTTAGTTACGCGGCATATGCTGTTGGAAAATTTAGGCAGTATTCTGATGAAAATACGGCGAGATTAGTTCACTTTAGTAACTTCCACAGTGTCATGTATTACGGCACACGGTTGTGGGGGAATGCTGCAGCCACCAATACTATAACTGTACAGGAGAAGCGAGCTATACGTGCAATATACAACCTAGCCCCTAATACTTCACACACTAGTACACTTACTACACTACTAGTTCGAAGAATTTGCTATAATGACTGTTTGTAAAATGTAATGTAAAATAAATTCGATAAGAAAGTGATATCCATGACAGAAATAAATTCGATAAGAAAGTAATATCCATGCCAGAAATGCTCGGAATGGACACATTCTGAATGTGCCAGTGATTAGACAAAGCAAAGTGAGTAATTCTTTTCGGGCGCAATGTATATATTTGTGCAATGCGATCCCAGGAGACGTTCAAAATCTTTCAATCAGTTAACTTACAGAGTCATATTTTGGATAAAGTATTTTGACGTTTATTTTGTTTTTATGGTTTTATCGGATTATATGACTCTATGCTAATATTGGCAATCGGATAAAGCTGTACTGAGCCCTGCGCTTCTACGGAATAAGTTCAGGTTCGAAAAAAACCTAATGGTCGTAACTGATATTTGAAAAATTATACATGAGTATATAGCTCATTTGTCGAGGAGGGGAGGCTATCCTAATACCATAACTTCTATCTATCGATGGATTTGGCTACAGAGATGAGTGGCTGGCGATAGAATTTAGTTTATTATGTTTTCATTTTTATTTTAGGGGACCAACCAGGAATGAAAGACTGATCGTTCGTCCCCCTAACCACCTACTTGATGTCTACCGGTGTCCACAAACATGCACACAATATTTAATGTGCACAATTTCGTCTCCTCCTCACTTCCCATGGCTACGGATGCTCACAAGGCGCACGAAATGTGACAGCGAAGCTGTGACTTTACGGCGTTATCGTGAGCGAAATTCCGCCAAATGAATTAGAAATATACTTGTCCCAATATTCCAATTACTTGGTAAAAAAAACATAGCAAAATGCTATACACAAATTCATCTCCATTTGTGGAATTGAAAAAATATTTGAGCTAATTTCATTTTCGAAATTGGACGCCGCGGACACATTATGGGGTTTCGATCGTTAGTGAAATTTCCCGGGAGTCACATTTTTCATGCAAACGGAGAAAGTTCATGTCACAAAGCCAGTTGCAACATCACGATAAGCTATGTGGCCGTTATATTACACACATTTGATAAAAGAGCACCTAATGTTGCATGTATTATGTAATTCACACGAACATAATTACAATAAAACTACTTTTACGGATTATTTAATTATTTAAGTAGCCCGAAGTTTCAGAAGTTTTACAGCAACCGCGTTACATTTGATAGGACATCATGACATGTGCAATTGTGGCTCGTTTATACAATAAGGGGACAAACAGGCAATTCGCATGTTTGATGATAATCGACGCCCATAACATCCACACGGTTATGCAGATATTTTGCTCTCCACACCACGAGACCCGCACAGCTGTCACGGCGTTGTTGTCCCCCCGGTCGTGCCAGACTCAGATGCGACACAACTAAGGCACCACCGCTTGCTTATTATTGAAGCCGCTTTTAATTTTATTCACACATACTAGCTGTGCCCATCAGTTTCACTCGCATAACTTTAGTCTCGATCTTTAGAATTTCCATAAATTCATCATCATCATCATCATTATCAGCCCGTGTCGGTCCACCGCTGGACCTTGGCCTCTCTCAATGGACGCCAAGACGACCGATCTCCTGCTACTCGAATTTAAAAGCTTGTATATGATTAATTTTGTTGTATTCAAAAGTCTGAAGACAAAGTTCCATTTTACATACAATCTGTCAACCATTTCACTTGGTTAAGTGGTTAAGTGGATGACTCTAAATTCAACAAAACGACTTAACTAACTTCGTGGCCTTAACTTTAGCATTAGCCAGTCAGGACATGTTATTTTGTACATAGAAGTTGATGCTACAAAACGAACATCAAACGTCAATAATACGTCGAAATCAATATTCGCTGATTTGTGCATGTCCGTCGCCGCGGCTGTTGCGTAGTATTTAATTATAACACTATCATAGCATCAGTTACAAAATCAACTGACTCTTGTTTTCGCAAATTGCGAATTTCGCGTGTTAATTTAAATATGGCTGTTCATTTGACTCGTATGGTTTCCAATTAGCGTTTTTGTTGTTCAATGATACAATGTAACTACTCGTAGAGGTAGGGGAAACTCAGTACACGAAGTTGGTAATTTTCCGCCATATGAAGTTACTTAAAGTTATAGTATTTTGCCGAATTTGTCTGCCTCGTGATCTCCTAAGCATGTTTAAGCACAGTGAGATCCAGGGTGTTGCACCCACGAGCCTTGGTGAGCACGTGAAGGTGTCGGTCCTTCGCCCGTCTTCCCTCCTATCGTGTCGGATTGCCGTCCCACTGGAGCAGTACAATGAGGGAACAGGGAGTGCCTGCAGACACACTTGTGCACGACAGTAGTCCTACGCAGCTGGCTCGTCTCTATAGACGCCGTGGCCGAAATACGGCAAGGCAAATACGACATAACTACTATTACTTTATCGAAGTTGGTTGAAAAGTTGTTACTTTTGTCTAATGCCTATCTCTGCAGTCACATCTATCTTTATATCGAAATTGATGAACATCTGTTAAGCATTTAGGGCGAGATATTCCTATTCTGCTCAGGGTGTCTCTTAAGTTACTGTTAAGTAATAATTAGATACTTAACCCTAAACAAAAAGTAAATAAAAACTAATAGTTTATTTGCCAGTTGAGATCCGAGGTGCAGCCGGTCCCCTAGGGGGCTGACTAGCCGTCAAGGTGCCCTGAAGATCTGTTTTTCCAGGGCTGAGGTGCTCTGGGCGTACCCTGCCAAGGGCGGCACTGATGGCACTCGCAGTGGTTTTTGTCTATCTATCATATGCCGCAAATCCCACTGTGTCCAGTGTTCTGTGTCCACTGTGACCAACCAGGGCCAACGAATGCGCGTAAATGCGTTTCCCCGCGTCAACACAAAAAAAAAGAAAAGGTTAACCGAAACCTTAGTAACTACCCAATAAACCAGACGTAAATATTTATAGTTTTTTCCAAGACAATATACACAATTGCACAGCAGCTGCTATGTCGAACGTAACCGTAACAACAAATCTATACTGATAATATGAATCCGAATATTTTGTTTGCTTGTTTATTCGTTTGAACGCGCTCAAGAACTGCTGACCCGGATTGAAAAATTGTATTAGTGTTGAATTGTCCAATTATCGAAGATTTATAATATATTGGAACAATAGGACCGGAATTATGCGAGTGAAACCACGGGATGATCCTGGTATCAAAATATACGTCGACATACTCGTAATTAACTGAGAAATATCCTGCTCATTCACAGCAACAGTTTATGAGTATAGTTGTATATTTTAAGCATTGATTAAAACAACAAGATGCACGATTTCATTTCTTAATTGACATTGTATTAATAAATGTATAACCAAGGTAGGTATACATTTTTTTGTTCCTGTATTTTTTTTTGTTTGTGTATGTGGTATTGTATTGGTTATTTATTAGTGTATTTATTTACATTTTATTTATATAATTATTTTATACATGTTTAATAGGTCCATTTATAAAGTCAACTGTGCACTGCCTCATTTTAAGTCTTAGCTTGTTTTTCGTCTATGTAAGATGAAGGTTGCCTGGAGGAAAATGCTGCATAGTAATGAGGGCGCTTTTGTGTACATTTATGTTATTATTTTCTTTTTGTTTTGTATTATTAAAATGTTGTGCACAATAAAGTATATTTCATTTATTCATTGTGCACGAATTTTACACGGACGGTTTTGAGACGCTGACTGTGTATCTTGGTATCTTTGATCTATGGTGTAAAGTGATCGAAGCTGTCGGCTAATGGACGTCAATCTCATTTTAGCTCAAGATTGTAGAATCTAGTATTTGCTAGAAACTGACGTACTTGTGTAAGAAGAAGATTACAACGATGCTAGCTAGCTCTTTCAAAGTAACTGCTATGAAAATACGCAGAAATGGTTCCAGAAAAGCATGCTATAGCATTGATTGCGTGTCGGTCGGGGCTCGAATTCTCGGGGCACTGCCGTAGCCCCATCTACCGATACGTAAACTGACGATATAGAAATACTCCATACATCCAGTCTTCAAACCGCCTACAGATTTTTGTGATGTATTCAATTACGAAAAACCCTGACAATAAATAACCTGTTCCGTAGACAAATATTAAAATGTTAGAAATTGTGTGCACAACAAGTGCAATTGAGTGTACATGGTGCATAACCGTTCAGCTAGAGCGCCGTCCGACGTGTCTTATAGCTGCACTGGACATTTCCGTCAGCATAGAACACTAAAAACAAATTCTAGTCGAATTGGGCCAGTGCGAGTGGGGAAGTGCCCTTCGCTGTTGTGTTACCGCTGTAAAATAACAGCTATTGTATCGCGTATAGTGCGGTTTGTGAGTAACCGTCGGCCCATTGGAGGTGAGTAGGAAAAAGGGACAAATGTGTGGACATCAAATGGCTCAGGTTTTCATTCAGCATCTGCTGGACATAGGCCTCTCTCAATGAACGCCAAGACGACCGATCTCCTGCTACTCGCATCCATCCCGGTCCGGCTACTGCGCGGAGATCGTCTTCCCACCTGGTGAACGGTCGACCAACACTTCGTTTTCCTGAACGCAGCCTCCACTCCAGAACCTTACTGGCCCATCTGCCATCTCTTCTACTAAGTGTGTGACCTGCCCATTGCCGCTTAAGTACGCCCCGCTGAAGGACAAAATTAAAAATCTTTTTTAGCTCTCTCAACTTAGGTTTGCCTCCTGCTTTAAGTAGCTGGACTGTGATTCCGTCCTTCCCCGGAGATTTTCCCCCTTAGATCTGCACAGGAGCCAGACTAATCTCACTTAAGCTGACTTCCGGCTGATGGCCTGACAAATGTCGTGTTACGGATCGTTGTTTAGGATATGGGGACGAGGATCATGTGACGTATACAACTTCCTATAGAAAGCTTCGATATCCCATCTTCGATAAGATCCCAGTCTTAGAAGAAACGGTAACCCCAGAATCAGTCCTTTTCCTTTGTCAGATGAAAGAAGTTTGTCATCGGCAGACGTAACGTCTTCGTGTGCTCTGCGTTCTCTCATAAGTCCAAGCGTCTTATTTGAGAGTTTCTTTTCCCAGCTCGTATACTTACTCCTGCAATATCCTTTACCCACAACCCGCATGCAGTCAATCACGTCACTCATGGCCTCGTCAACTTCCATTGTAGCTTCCGACATATTTAGAGCATCGAACCGGTTTTTTAATTCCAGTTGGAATTTTTCGGAACCTACAATGGTAAGTCTGAAGTTAGGTCGGAATGTCCACTGTACTAATCGAACACGCGTCGAAAGCCTATATTCAGAGAGGCTCAAACCAATCGGTGATCACTTCCGATTTTCTAACCTCTTGATCACGGAGACATCCCTAAAGATATGCTTTCGGTTCGTCATAATAAAGTCATTCTTGTTCCTTGTCACAGTATCGGGGCTCTTCCATGTCCACTTCCCATGGGGCTTCTTCTTAAAATAGAAATTCATTAAGAAGAGGCCCTCTTTCTCGAGGAGTTTTACCAGCATTTGCCCCCTGCGATTTCGATTTCCGACTCCATGTGGTCCAAACTCGATTCGACACCATTTCGTACCTTGGCATTAAAGTTCCCCGTATCAACATTGAAATGGGCAACAGGTGTTATGTAAGGCCTTTGAGAAATCCTCATAGATTGTTTCCACGTCGTCATCGGGGGTTGGAGCGTATCCTTGTATCACTCTAAGGCTATAACTCTTATTGAGTTTAAGTATGAGATACGCCACCCTATGTTGCCTACGAGGGACTTATTCATGAGGAATCCAACGCCGCCTTGTGGTGGCGTTTCGCCTTCCCTGAAGTGGAATAGGTGACCCGATGGCAGAGTTATGGTGTCCTCGCCTTGACTTCGGACTTCACATAGCCCCAGATCGTGCCATCGGATTTTTCCCAGTTCCACCTCCAGCTCAACGAAGAGGTTATCTAGTCTGAGCCTTCGTCCGTTATATGTAGCCAGGTCAAGTCGGTGGTAGCGATCCGTAGCCCGGAGATTCTTAGCACCCCTCGTTCCACCTTTACCGAGACCCCTACCGTGGCCAGGACTAATGGAACTAACGGGAACCAGGGGTTGAATTCTACTGCTGTCGCCAATTGGGGGTTAATGCTAATAATTGCCATGCTGAACACGCGGATTGAAAATGCAAATTAGGTTTCGGATCGGCGCCACTGCTGCCCGTCGCCGATCCGATTGATGGTATCGCCATCACTCGGCGCGAGCGCCGTCCGGTGCTCCCGTCCATTACATTGTCACAGACACGGGACACCAGACAACCAGCTCGCTGAAGCCTCTTTGTTGTTAAGAGACTAGTGCCCTTTGACGACTCTTGCCTTACCTTCTCTTACTTTATCTTACCCTGAGCTTGCGTTGAGGATACCCTCAGGTATTTTGGCCGCCCCCACACAGCCACTATTGAAAACAAGAACGTTTAAATTGCCTGGTTTTCATGCTCCCCCTGTAATATAGAAAGAAAAAAACAACATTTTGTTTTACTGGCTATGAGTATCGTCGATACTGTGTTGCGACAGCTCTAGCAAGTAGTGTGTAGTACGTTCTGTCGTGATTCGCACGCTTAGAGAATGTTTATGATATTTATCAATCTCATAGACGTATCTAATAATCTAATAGTGACAGCTATGCTGTCGCATTTTGTGCGCTTTGTGAGTAGCCAGTAAGTAGTACGAAGTAGCGTTTTTTAACATTTTTTTATTATTTAAGAACAGTGTATTTCGTATTGAACGGCTAATAATCAAAAATGTTATGTTAATCTAATATATGTAACAAAGTATGTTATTATGAGAAATAAAGTTGTTTAAACCTTTTTTTTTTTGGCTCTGGGTGGGGTCCAATGGCCGCACATAATGCTGCCCAATACCTACAAAAACCACTAGTGCCATCAGTGCCGTCTTTGGTGAGGTGCCCCGAAACAACACATCATCAAGGCACCTTGACGGCTAGGTTTAGGAATCGAACGCTACTCCACAGCACAGAATAATCTCACTAGCTGTGGGACCCATCCTGAGGTTTCCATCCCGGCCCTTTGCCCCGTGCGCAGAAGCACCTCCTCCTGTTGTTTTTTTGTCGTCTGTTCGTACAAGAGAGGTACAAGAAGAGCCTCCTTCTCCTGCTCTTTAGCCCCCTCTTCTTATAAGAGGTATGTAAAGGGCATCCCTCTCGATTCGATTGGCTTCACCTGGGTTCACCCCAGGCTACGGAGCCCCACCGCCATGACAAGGCTTGTACCATCGTGGGGAAGTTTTTTTTACAGAATAGGGGGCAAACGAACAATCGGAGCCATTTTACTACTACTGACGCCCATGAACATACACATAATTACTATGCCGCTGTGTTGCCCTCCATGTCCCACCCGCCCGATGGGCCACCGTTTCCGGCCAAGTTCTTTTAATATAAGTAACGTGACTTAGTAAGAGGTAGTGCCATGCAGCATAGAGCCACGACCGGGGAGGTACCTCTCTGATGTCATTACGTATTCCGCTTCGTGCACAGTCACAAGCCGACTGTGCGGTGTGTTTTCTCTCTCTCTCTCTCTCTCTTCCTGTTTATCCCATATGGTGATTCTATATCGAACTTTTTCTCTGTTTCGTGCTATTAACTAATTCGTGCCGATGATTGTGATGAAGACATCAAATAAGATAAATGTACCCAAGTTAGGTTATCAGAGGCAATTGCTTTGATGTTGAAGGCGTATATATCGGTAATGGTACAAAGCAAGGGAGGTAGCGTAAAGGATACACATATATTATATTATATTATATTATATTATATTTTCATTTTTTATTTATTTAATAATTTATGTATACAAAAGAAAACACATTTTAAATTTACAGATAAGAGAAACCTAGTACATAGGAGCTACTTATTCCATAATAAAATTTCTTCCAGTAGCCCTGCTAAAGGAAAACGTGCACGACATAGGCAATCAAGGTGTGTACATTTAAGAGTAACTTAAAAGCAATGGGTTGGTCACACAATTATAAGAACAAATGGCAGATGGGCCAGTAAGGTTCTGGAATGGAGGCCGCGTTTAGGAAAAAGAAGTGTTGGTCGACCGTTCACCAGGTGGGAAGACGATCTCCGTGCAGTAGCCGGTCCGGGATGGATGCAAGTAGCAGGAGATCGGTCGTCTTGGCGTTCACTAAAAGAGACCTGCGTCCAGCAGTGGACCGGTGAGGTCTGCTAATGATAATGATGATGATGACTACCACTTGATGAATTAAATCTAAATATTTAAGATTATGTTAAGCTTTTTATTGCTGCGGTAGTATTGAAGACAGTTTTTATATAAAAAAAAAATAATTTGTAATGTTACATGACATGATTTTATGTCCTCTTCTACTTGCTTACATCTACTACTACCGCCACGCATTTCATACTATAACTATTCTGATCTTTTTAACTTATATTATGTATTTCACTATGTAAATATAATATAAATTAAACTAAAATAGAACTCGCTCTGTTCATCTTTCACCTCAGTCACCAACTTCCAAAGGGTTTTGGCCATTGATTGAAGTGTATTTTTTTAAAAATCAATGTAATTTGTAAAGAGACGCACGCTAAATCTTCCAAAATGGGCCAAACGTGATTGATTGGCATCCTGGGATTTAATAAATAATTTAATTGATGTGTACGATAAACATGCCAATATGTGGCAATTAGTACGGAATATCTAATTGTTTGCCGCCAACTAATCCACGTATACATTACTCTATTAGACGTTCAATTCTATTTCACGTTTGTATATATTTACATATATAATAATGTCAACGTTGTACAAGCAACTAGTTCATTTGAAATGCAGTACTTAGAAATATAGAAGGGAATATAGTTTAATGCGTTATATGCAAATTACTGAAGTGTACTTCAGATGTAATATCCTATTCACTAGTTTAGGCTTCGTCTTCCCCTGTAACGCTAGCTTTAAAGGGGAAGACTAAAGAGTAAACAATAATAACATAACGATAAAAATAATTATATCCCCCAATAGTCACGTCAGCGCCGAAGTCATTTTAGCTACCTCGAGCGAGCTGTCCCCGAGTCGAGGGAGGAGGGGCGAGGGACAGCGGTTAAATTAGCTACTACGAACTATCTCATATCGGGACGCATTTCTACCATATGCCTGAGTGAGAGCTTTCGGTCCCTCTTTCGACCTTAAAGTCTCGTTACCCGACACGCACTCACACAAACCCGATGAAGCTCTATTGGACTTCGCATCGGTTCCACATCATAAGTTAATACTGTTCTATTTAACACACAGTAGTGCGGCCTATAGCGGAATGTTTAGTTAAGCTAATGAGAGAGCCACTGTTATGGCTTCAAATATTCCCCAGCGTCAGTGCTAAGACTGCTACCGAATACTGGTAGATGTGAGAATACTGGCCTCTATGCTTCCTTTAGCCGAGATTTTTTAAACCTTCACAAGAATTCAAATACAATAGGATTGTAAAAGTATACATATACGAATCTAAACAGTATTGTTTAAAATTCATTGGAAGTCATTAACATTTGGAATACTAATTTCAAAATAACTCAGCGCTACTTAAAAAAAAACACAAATTTAAAATTATTTTTGGTGTGTAATACAAATTCGAATACTAGATAAATATTTATATTCCAATAACGTATTTTGATTAGAAATTGTTCATACAGTGGCCAACCCTAGACCAGGGATGTGACTTAACTTTTTATTGTTTACCGCGAAATTATTTATGTAATTGCAATAAAATGTTACTTATTTAATTTTTATATGTAAGAATTTCTTTGAAAGAAGACTTAAGAAAGATCCTGTATGTTTACGATAACATTAATATGTATAAGAAGCACTAATGTAGGTTACTTTGACTCCCCACCATGAGTCAAGCCTTGTCGTGGCGGTGGGGCTCAGTAGCCCGAGGAGAATCCTGACACGCTCTTTGTACCATTATTATAAGAAGAGGGGACTTAAAAAGCAAGAGGAACGGCTTTTGCGCACAGGACAAGGGATGAGAATGGGAAACTCAACGCGATGCACTAGCCCAAATTTAGTGGATTTGGGCGGTGGTGTGGCACAACCCCACTAAGACTGTAGTATCGGTCCCTCAGGCCACTGACTGGCCGTCGAGGATTGCCTTTTTAGTCTGATTGGTTTTGCAGTTCCAGGGCATCTGAAAAGGCGGCACTGTGGATGAAATTATATTGGACACTGTAATGTGCCGCGAGCACCACAGCCCCGGTCCTGGAGCCCGCCCAGGGCCGGAGCTGTGCGGTGGCCTATAAATGCGTTTGCGTTTCCTCGCGTAAATAAAAAAAAGTTATGATCAATGATTTTTTTATAGCAGAACTGAGCCTAAACCTACACTTTACGCACGTTTCAGGTGGCTCACGTAGCCTATTATATATACCGCGCTTAAAATAATGGACGTACTGTATTGTCGTCGTATTGCTGAATGTTATACGAACATGGTTGTGAATCGATTGTGGTTTTAGTTTTAGTTTTTACCCATATCCCTGCGTTCGGTTGGTGACCTTCTTGCCGTTCAATAATATTCTACTTAAGTCACAAATATAAATTTTAGCAATTGTCATATTACAATGATTAATGAGTAAAGTTTAGCCATTAAATGTCAAAAATGAAGTTTGATAATTTTTTATAGTATAGGAGGTAGACCGAAACCGATGAACATCCGTATAAACACTATGCCGATTCTTTGCACTCTTTTTTTTCCTCCCCAGCCAATGGGCAAACGGCTACTCACAAACCGCTCGAAACTCGATATTGAAGAAGACACTTAACGCCTGTACCATGTGAGCGAGAAGTCACCTCCCCTGTCGTGCCATAATTATAACGATGTCTCCAGGGGGCGCAGTAAATTACTACTAAGTAAGATTTATTAACAAAAGGTAGCCAGAGTACGTGCCGATAGCCGAGACCGTCGCACATCAAACAGCGTCAGAACAAACATCGCTACGAACGTGTCAACCTCAGCCAGTTCACAAGTTTGTTTATTCATTTGGAGGCTGCAGTACAAACAGGTAACGAGCCAAGTGATATGTGCCTTGTGCACCAAGTTATATGTGCCTTGTGCACCAAGTGATATGTGCCTTGTGCACCAAGTTTTACGAGCACCGTGATTGTTTCTCGTTTTTATAAAAATGTAATTTAACAATAATCAATCCCCTGTGCTGCGGTATATCTACGGTATTGCTAATTAAATTATTGAGAATAACTTAAATACAAGGCCCATTGGAGGAGATGTGGAGATGAGGTAAGTAGAGCCACGCATCTCTATGACAACAATGATTATGTCTATGGGGTCGGTAGTCGTGAAAAGGCTCTGATTGTTCATTTCCCCCATGTAATATAGAAAGAAAAGCTAGCTGCCAAAACTGTATGTTACTTTTAACAGCTAGCTCATGCCAGATTCCGACACGGGACTGTAGTTTCTCTTAACGAACATAATTCTGAAGAAAAAGGTGCGCTGAGATGTAAGCGCGGTAAGGCGTTACGCTAATATTAACTATACAAGTTAATATTTAACACGATTTTACTCTTTATAATTTTTCAAATTGTCTTATCAATTCAAATCGTTTCATAAGGAGTAAATTGAGTCAACACAACATATGTTTCATGATTCGCCACGCCCACATCCACATAATGTTTATGCTGATGCATTGTTGCATTGTCCTTCTTTCCTCCCCTCCAATGGGCCACTGGCTACTGAACTGCCACACGAAACGTGACAGCGAAGCTGACACTTTATCATGTGAGCGAGAGGTACTTTCGCGATCATGTGGGCCCAATTCTGCTGCAGTACAGTACAGTATGGCACTACCTCTTACTAAAACTTTTACAAACGGGAAATATTTTAGTTTGTAATAGTTATTTGGAGCAAAATAATCATAACTCACCAACTTTAGGATTTATTCCGTTTGTTTCTACTGTATGTTCTTGCTACCTGTCAAATTTTGTGATCCTAGATCAACCACAAGTACCCTTAGGTTTTAGTATACAAGCAATTGCAAATCTTTCAATTCACTTTCTGTGTGACTTACATTTCACTTTCTGTGTGCTCCAAAGGGTTGCAGACGTAGACTACTGGTTGTTAATTAGCCCGGTAAATACAACTTTTAAATTCAAATCAATACGCTGGAATTTGTAATATCGTCTTATAAACTTTGCGTTTGTACATTTGATATATTGTAAGAGGTAGTGCCATGCACTACCATGACGCTACATCCTTCTATGCGACGGGACTGTGTTCTACTTTTGGGGTAAAGGGTTTGCAGATTAAACTCTTACAAAGCCCCTGCGACATTCATTTAATACTATCTATAAAATCAATTTTCAATATCCAGGCAAATAAAAGCAATCATAATTCGTAAAGGACGAATTATACAATTCCATCCGCTTCGAAGTCGTCTCGTAGCGGAATTCAAAACCGTGCTGCGAATAAAATGCTACCCCTATTGCGAATTTACAATTTAAATTCTCTTATATTGCTTTACAGTATAAAAGTATAACTCTAATGGGTTCCTAGATAACCTGTCAGCTACACATTTAAGTTGTGCCGGGGAGGAAATAAGCGGGAAATAATACGAGTAGAGTTTTACACAGAGGACCGCCTTAGACTTGCTTTAGCAATGCCCTTTAGAGAAATCTTTTGCGGGAAGTTGAGAGCTCCCTCTAGCACTACGTGTACCTGGCTTAGTTCGATATTGAGTTTGTGAAAAATCTCTTATATAATGGGCACGTGTATAATTTTTCTCATTCGGTATCAGTCATATGCTTAGACTGCACTTTCAGTCTATAGATATGCACTTTCAGTCTATAGATATGCCAGCGCCCAACGCTCACTTAATGACAAGCGATGCCTCAACATTTCACCAACTTAAAATTTATTCAAAGTGAAGCATTATTTTTTCGGTAAATTACGTTATTTCAGATTGTGATTAATTACTGTGCCAAATTCCATCGAAATGTGATTAGTAGTTTTTTGAGAAATTGGCGGTATCTATATTTTCACAAATTTTGGAATTTATAATATGTATTATAATATCCGTGTATTACAATAAATGTGAAACTTGAAGTTAGAAATCTTTTTAAAAGTAGAAAGATTACGAATAGTGTTTATATTTACTTTAAGGATTTCTTATTAAACATGTATTAACAAGAATTTGCTTAGCAAACTCTTGTTAATACATATTTGCAAACTCTTGATAACACATGGTTATATTTTTTTCTGTTTATTCTAATGAGCAGAAATTCAAAACTATACTTTACAGAATTAATTATTATGACGGAGACTTAAAGTGTTTAATTTACATAACGACATTATTGATGTAAGGGATGATGTACTCAAACTGTTAATTATGTCACATATGTTAAATATTTTATAGAATATGTTTTTTCTTAATCACTTTTGCATGTTTACCGCAAATAAAATCCTGTAAGATCCTGGTCTTCGAACCATCTTATTGTTTTGTCCATCTGGTGGCAGATGCATCATGAGGGACAGGAAGAGGGATGGTAAGTAAAGCGACGTAGTGGGAATATGTCCTCGAGCCACGCCGCCAGCCGCGCACCGGGAGCGGGCGACAGTGCGGCTGATATTCCCGGGACTAATTATTTTTCTATAGTATAGGGAGGCGACGAGTAACCGGAGCCTTGTTCTGTCTACCGACGCCCACGTACATCCACTTAATGACTATGCCGATGCATTGCGTTCCTTACCCCTTACCCCCAAATGGGCTACCGGCTACTCACAAACCGCGCGTTGTCACGTACAACGAAGATGTCACTTTACGCCGGTATCGTGTTATTTTGTTACTTTGTAAATTGTTGGGCTTAGAAGCCTCATTGTGTTTTGTAAAACAAATAATAAATATATAGATCTTTATTGATGTCTTAAGTTACACGAATGTTAGTCATTACAATAAAACTACTTTTACGGATTTTATCGCGGTAATAATTAAATATTATTTATGTAGCCCTGTAAAGCTTCTGATACGTCGGGCTACATAAATAATTAAATAAACCGCGATAAAATCCGTAAAAGTAGTTTTATTATAATAAATCTTTATTTTTGCAAAAACTACACAATTTATCTTAGACTTATTACAATAAAGAAGTTCTAATTTTAACATAATGTATTTAATTAACATAATAGCATTTGCTGGCATAAATGTCAGCGCCGGTCTTCCGCATGGGCCTTATATTGACAACACGTCGCACTAACACATACAATACAATTTACACAGTACGGCAACATAACAATTTTAAACATTAAAAAAATAGTGTGAAATTTTATTTAGCTTGTCATTGGCAAAATATTAGTATAGAAGAGTGATAGTCAAATCAGAAGAAGACGGCGAAACAAGTTAATTGCAATACTGTCATTCTAACTTTTGCCAAACTTGCAGGTTTGTACACGATAATTACAAATAAAATAAAAGTAAATATAATGCCGATGCACATGGATCCATCCATGTGAACGATTTAGCAAATTTCATATGTTATATCATTCACAATAGTCTATTATCAATTTCATGTATATAACATCAAAGTCGTTGACAAGATTTTCATGTTCTTGTTGTCTACTTGTCAAATACTTTTAGTATTGTTTTAAATGTATAAAAAAATTTCATGTTCTTAATTAGTGGGGGTATGTTGTTCCAACATCTAGAAGCCGCGTACCGGAAGTTACCCCTAAACGAGGCTGTTTTGTGTTTAAAACACAAATTTAGACATAGAGATCATACTGGTGTCTCTTTAAAAAACAAACCGTGTTAACCGACAGACATGTTTGTCCCTCTTTACTATAAAATCTCCCGCTTTTTTCTATATTACAAGAGGGAAAATGAGTGATTGGGCTATCGACGTCCATAAAGGTTACGTAGACGCGACGCCCTCCTTTCAACTTTCCCTCAATTTCCCACCGAATTTCACACACGGCACCAAACGCGACAGAATAGCTGTCACTTTAAAGTAGCATGTGAGCGAGTGGAGCCTCCCCGCCCGTGCCCAATTCAATTGCGATGCAGCAATGCCACCACCTTTTACAATACTCATTCCATTCAACTCCTACCGACCACTTCCCGTCATGTTTTCGCGACTAAAAATTCAATTACACATCCAGTGCATCTGTGAAATGGAGAATCATTGGTCGGTGTTACAATTTGTAAATGTAAATTCAAAAATATGAGCGTCGGCTCGCCGCGGGCAACATACGTGCAGTTAATTTAAAACTGCTATGATAAATCACTTTGCTATCTCAATGATGGATTATCGTTGTAGCAATCAACGATCCCACTATCCGCCATTTGCAAATCGCTCTTTTGTTTATAGAACGCTTTTGTAATAGTCCCCTATATTTTTGTTAAACTTGTTAATTTGTCTATAATTGTATTGTGAAGGATCGCGTGTCTTAGATGTTTCAGAAATAAAATTTATGGAGGGATGGCTTAGATGGATTATTAAGAGGTAGTGCCATGCTGCATTACAGAGAAATTGGACAGGCTCGACCAGGGAGGTATCTCTCGCTCACATGATACCTCCGTAAAGTGTCATCCTCAGTGTCGTGTTTTGCGCTATTTGCGGGTATCCGGTGGCCCATTGTAAGGGAGAAGGAAAATAGTACTTGTGCGGATGTCGGTCGTCGTAAAAAGGCTCCAATTTCTCGTTTGCACGTTAATTTACAAACTGTCTTTTTTTATTATATGGATAATAAAAAAAAGACAGTTTGTAAATTATTACACCATGTATCACCGCACTTGTGTTATAGCCAGATGTGCGGTGAGGGCGCCTTACAGAGTCCATATGTATGAGTCAGTTCCCCTGTTGGAGGAGTCCTGTCCCTAGTGAGGGACTGCCCGCCAAGGCACCCTGTTGCCGATATGTACGGGGCACCTCAGTACGAATACCCGTTGACATTCATGTCATGCTGTATTACAGGTAGCATGAATCCGTATCTATATATATACTAATAATTTAAAGCTGACAGTGTGGTATATATACCATGACGCTACGACTAATAGGGGCGGAGTCACGCAGATGAAACCGTGGGGCGATGCTAATTATGTATATCTCACAAATAACTATTTTTAGGTCGTGACCAAGGTTCTTATGTAGGAATATGTTTGGAAAGTGATATGAAAATCATTAAAAGCGGGTAACAAAATCTCCATTTCACACATTAAGACAACGCGTTTGGCTTCCACCGCGTAACATTACCAGTTACCATGACAAAAGAAGTCTGTCATTAAGACAGGACGACGTCTGTCACCTTGTAGTTTGTAGTACATCTGTAAATCAATGAAATTGTACAATATAAAAGCACTTGGATCTCCTCTGTAAGTTATGAAAGCATTCCGAGTAGCGCGTGTATTTGTAGGCGCTATGTGTCGCAGGTGGACGAGGGGCGGTTTGCTTGCAGCTCGCCTCCACAGCAAATAGCCAACTTGTAACATATTTTACAACCACGCTAACTTTGGACTTAGGTTAGTAAAATTAAATTGACCCTTACCGGACTGACAGTAGCTGAGATGACCTTCGGCTGATAGGTCCGTGACACCTTAGTTTCGGCGACCTTATGACCTACACTCAGAACTGGTGACATAATTTTTAGGCAGCCGTTTTGGACTTTTAATTTAATGTTAAATTATTCTCCCCTGTAAACGTGGAAGAAATAAATAACGGCAGAGTTTATTGATGTAGTCGACGAGATTCTGTAGATTAATAACCTATATTACGTAATAGCCACAACTTGGCCATTAATAATAATTAATTTCCGTAGACCGCTCATAAAATAATTACAATAATATAATTACTCCATTTAGTTTGTAATGGTTACTTCAAAATTCAGCGATATTTTATAATACAGCCGATAATCAAATTATATATTTATTATTACATTGGATCGTAATTAAACATAATCGAATTGATGGTGATATGCTGAAAGTTATAGTCCCATTGCAGATGAAATGAGCGGGCTCAATAGGGGAGGTGACTTACCACATGACACTGCGACTGGTGTGAAATGTTTGATATGCTTTCGAGGTTCACGCAATTTTTGGGAGTCCCAATTTCCACTGTGGTTTTAGTAAGAGGTAGTACCATGCTGTATTACAACCCACGTAGGCCAGGACGACCAGAGAGGAACCTCAAGATCCCATTATAATGGGATCTTGAGGTTCCTTCCTGATCGGTCCCGCCCTGGTCGTGATATGACAGCCAGTTTTTTGCAGTGAGTGATTTTACAGTAGCCCATTAGAGCGAAGGAGAAATAATAGGAACACGCCCGTCCTGCCTGAAGTGTAAACTTAACCTATGACACGGCGCCACGGGCCTGTGACCGTGAGGACAGGACATTCGAACATTCATTGGTAAAATGTAATTATATTTTAAGATACAAGTGATGCCCCATCCCAAGAAAGTAATCATCGGTTAGGGATCCGATATGCCGAGTCTATCGTTTGAAGGTGTCCAAAACTGAGCCCAATTATACGTGTAGTCACTTATTTAATGTTTATATAGGCGAAGTTCGCAGTGTTCGTAGTCGCTATCAAGCCGGACAGGGCACACGTGCTCCGACTGCCGCGTCGACGTGATTTCCCAATGCATTGTCTTCGTCTTCCGATGGATTATTCAGCGCTGAGCCGGGCGAGCACGCGAGCTCCTACAATTACCACTTAATGCTTATGTATTGCCTGCTTATCTCGCTGAGACAAGGACCATATTGCTCCTAACTAAAGAACGGATTTCAGAAATTATTGGTGTATTTTATTACAACAACAACAACACATTCCCGCCCCGAGGGACTAGGCGGAGAGAATTGAGTGTAATTTATTACGTTAATAATAATGTAACATTACATATTCAATATTGTACCATACTGAATAGCAGCCGTGTTAGACCAACACCACTGAGAAAGTACCTTTCGATCGATACCAACGT
Source organism: Eumaeus atala (assembly GCA_017140195.1). Lineage (NCBI taxonomy): Eukaryota > Metazoa > Arthropoda > Insecta > Lepidoptera > Lycaenidae > Eumaeus > Eumaeus atala. Next base: position 747,519 of record JAFELO010000961.1, read on the forward strand.
GATGGTTACATCACTATGGTATCGATATTATAACAACTATGCTTATGCTCTTCCTTTGGTGTGAGTTTACTGCCCATTGGGAAAGGCAACGCACCAGCATAATCTACTTGTATATGTGTATAGGCGTTGTTAGTCGTC
>JAFELO010000961.1:747699-782810 GCA_017140195.1 Eumaeus atala
TATATATAGACGAATCTAACAACACTTTATACGTTCAATCCGTCAATCCATTCAGGCTGTAGGCTGTAGCAGAGACCATAGACATCTACATACATATACATGAAACATACATACTCTCAAACAAACATTCCCTCCTTCTGATGCAGCCGGGTGAAACAATCGTATATTATTGTGATTCAAAGCAATAAAAGCGTTTAACAACTTGCAGCTTATGATTGTCTTTCAATACAAAATTCTCGATTCTAATACTTGTCCAAGTTTAGTCCCAATCCTTCACCCGGTGAAAGTTAATAAGAAACATTTACAAGTTAAATTGTGGGAAAATAAAGAGAAATTCCCGCCCGACACGGTCCATTTATGCATACGAAAACTTAATCCTCATAAAAACACGATTTCCCGTGGAGAAATGGGAATGCAAACTATTTCAAAGTCTCTTCACTGGATGTGGTTTTTGTTATATAACTTAGGGTTGCCAAACCTCTTGTCCGTCCCGGTTTTATAGCGGAATGACCTGGATTATCATCTTCAGCGATCCAATTTTGTACTGACGATCAAAAGAGATTTGTAAGATGCTGTTTTGAATAAAATTTTATTTTGATCATCATGTTATGTGTAACATAAAAAAACAATAAGATTCTTGAATATATAAAGTTTCTTAAATGTATAAAATATCTATGTCCAGTACCTGTAAAATAATTGTTATTACTACTGTAAAATAATTCTTGTTACTACTGTAAAATAATTATCATTACTACTGTAAAATAATTCTTATTACTACTGTAAAATAATTCTTATTACTACTGTAAAATAATTATCATTGCTACTGTAAAATAATTCTTATTACTACTGTAAAATAATTCTTATTACTACTGCAAAATAATACTTAGCTCAATCAAGGCTAGGCTAACGTGGTGTGATAAATTCACTAGCTATTTCTTACTACAAGAGTCCTCCGCATACCAAAACGCCAATATGCCCCGGCTAGATTGGAGGCTTAACATTCATTTCCTTATATTCTTCATTTTAGGAGAGAGAGGGGCCCAATCAATGAATTTGCTACTAGCTTTAAAGTATTTAAAAATTAGGTATTGCAACCCTATTATAACTAGAACGGAATCAACTTGTCGGTTTGCTAAGCGTATTTTGAAATGTATTTTTCCCTTGAATTTTTTAATTTTAAAATGAGAATTGTTTCAATGTTTTGATGGTTAGTGTGTACTAGGGTTTGAGTTGAAGTTTATTTAGGTAGCACCGCGACAATGCAGCGTATAGACGCTATTGTAGTGCTGCAGAATCAGGCTATCGATTGAGGAGGTACCTCTCCCTCTTGTAACACGCCCGTGGAATAATGGATATGCCGCACCCGGAATTTATAAATCGCTAATATATATTACGGATGGCCATTTTCAAAAACAACATCATTTTGTATTGCGGTGAGACAACGATTAGCCGGATTAAATACAGCTAAATGAAATTCCGTCAGAAAGTGTTTGGCGTTATACGTTACTCAAATAACATAGCCTTATTGTAATAAATGGTCAATATTCACTTCTTTGACAGGATTTATTTATAATACCGTGGCGTTGCCTGATAAGACAGTAACCGTAGTGCCAAATACAAAAATGAGAAATAGACAAAAATATCCCCGGTTAGGTGATTTGCACTCAAATCACTTAGTCTAATTTCATACTAAGTAACATCTTAATTACTGTCTAAAATAAAGATATTTAATTATACTAAACGTTTGATATACTATCATGTATTGTGCGATATATGAGAGGGCTGATGAAGTAATGCATCCGCTCGCTTCGGCTTAAAAAAAACAAGTTACACTCGTGAGGAGAGCATTAATACATTAATCTGGATCAGGGATAATAGGTTCTAAAAGCAGGTGATGCCATAATACCCAAATACCCAAAACTTTTCGTCTATATGACGTTTTTATGGCCAGCACTATACGCTATCTACACCAGAGTGTCTTGATTTTATGTACCCAATATTTGGTAGATGTTACTTTACCAGAGTTTACCAGAAGTTAATTAAGGATGATGAATGATAGAATGAATATGTTACAATGAAACTAATTAAAACGATTTTATCAGCCGTTAATTTATATACTGAACAAGCCGATGTTTCATATCAGTCCACCCCTGTCCGTGTTTGCTGTAGTGCTTTTTAAACCGTTTGCAGCCTCGTACAATAGAAATTTAGCTACAATTGAAACTTGCTGTGGAGTTATTTAAGACTAAAATGCGACTGAAAGTAAATAGCTTACAGAATATAACAGCACGAATGAATACATCTTATCGTAATACGAAAAAAGCAATTCGACATTAAAACATAAAGCAAATATTGAGGCGCTCCCTCCATGTGATATAACATTCATGCTTGATTCAGTTCCCGTATCGCTTTCGGATATTCTTTCAATACCTATTCAATTACACGAACAGAATTTTATAACGCCCACCATAATTCCGTGCCGTTTATAAAATATGATAAATCCACGCGGATAATCTTTCCAGTCCGTAATTCTGTCTCGGTTTTATATAAAATATGTAAACCTTTTTAAGATCGATGGCATGTATATTTCTTTTATGAAAGACCTAATACTTATTACAGTATTAGGTGGGCCTCGGGGTTTCGTCGAAATATTAAGTTTCAAACATCTTAACTCAAAATTGACGGACCTGTAACAACTATATTACATCGGTGTTGATGAAAAGTTTAAACATCTTAATTGAGCTTATTTCACACCGACATGGAATCGGAACGCAGATCAGGTTCATTGTCATACAACATTAAACATTTTTATAATACAAAGTTTCGTTTGCTGCTGCGTGTTAGTAGCTGTGGTCGTGGGCCTTCTGTCGGCATCGTCGGATACTATATACATATTACGGCAACGGTGATAAAGTTTAAAATTGTATGGCTATTTGCTGCAATGCCCTCCGATTCCATTTCAGCGCGAATAGTGCCTAAGCCTACGTGGGTCACAAAAGTGGCCTCTATTATATTACGTCGGACAAATAGTCTATCGGCTGTACGTCGACCTATCATTCAGAGAGCCAGGAGCAAAGTACAGGTTTTATATCCGTACATAGTTATAGTGACTTACTCTCTCTGTAGTATAGCTATCTGATGAAATGAGAGGACTCTAGAGCTGAGGCGTATTGCAGTATTTCTAGAACGAATTCGACGCTGTCTATTAATCTGGTTAATTTTGTGGTCAGTTGTACGGCCTGTCTCAATCATTGTTTCGTTATAATGATGACTACTTGTTACCTACCGCCAAAATCAATAAATAATAGAATAGTGGGGATGTGTGGGAAGTCCTAATAGAGCCCAGGGGGAAAGGCGACACATGTACGATGTCTTTGGGTGCCAGTAGTCAAAAGACTCCGACAGCTCATTCGCCTCTTACGATTTCAAAATGTGATATTATAATAATATCACTTTAATAAATTTTATCGCGATTAATTTAAGTATTTATGCAATTGAGACGTGTCGTAACACAGGACAATAAAGTTAAGTTTACACGTGAACTTAAGAAATATCTATTAAATAGTTTAAGTTAATATATTTGCATACTACATAGATATGATATTGTATGACTTGAGGCTGAAGATCTCACAGTCAAACTGCGTAAGCAGTTTTGTGAGACTCCGTGTTAGCTTAAGTTTTGTTAAATACTAAACAAAGTATTTCAATTCAAATTCAATTCAAGCCATAAATAAACCGCGATAAAATTGGTTGAAGTACACATTACTATAAGCTTAATAAATCATTGCGCGATATTATTTAGATGCACTGATAAAAAACATGAATACCAATAATATCTTTTCAGGTCGTATAAAGATACGGCCTAGTTTTTTTAGTCAGCACAAATAGAGCTGTATGCGACCGACTTTCGGCTCCGCGAGTGAAATTTAAAAAGTAAAATTATGAGTAGCACGTATCTAATATAACGTAGTTGCAATAACGGCTCAAAGGGACGGGACGTGGCCAATATGTCGACATATCATTTTCCATTCTTGTTTCAATTCGGATCAGACTTTGAATACAGCACAATATTAACCCTGAAAGGGGAATTTTTCGCTTTGGCCGGCCGCAGTGAGAAAACTGTTTGGAATATTTTACACTACAAAAATGTTGAGAATTTTACGTGTTTTGCATGATATTTGCCAATGGGAATACAGTTAGACTACATTTGAGGCATGATTTAATTTTTAGGTTGCATCGATTTATGAAAATAAATAATACAAGATTTCATACTGAACTCCTTTCTCCCTCCTCCCTCCAATTCTGCCGATGTAATCGGACTTTGCCTCATCAATAACTCTTTTGTAGGACCTGGAAGTGTGATTATACTCCTTTTTGAATGAGCTGCTCTTTTTATCCTAGTACGCTGTCTCAAAAGCCCAAGACCGGTAGCACTCTACCATTCGGCGTAGCGCCAGTCTGCAGGAGCGATTGAACCACGGCTTAGATATACTAGCAATGGGTACCGATGGGTGCGGAACGAAGAGCTCCATTCCTTACTGTACCACATCAGCAACAGCGTCAGCAACAGCGTTGGGATCATCCAGCGAGAAGCAAGTCCATCCCCATGGGTAAGATGCAAAGCGTCCGATCCCAATCTGCTGACCTATAGTGCCAGACACGCCAGAAGCCAAGGAAACGTGGCCGCGATCTGCGTTGTACTGGCACCGAGCTGCGGATGAGACAGTGGTCTGACGAGTCCTGTGGAGCATACCATAAACCTGGTAGCGGTTTGGAGGTCAGCAGGAGGTCCAACATTGAAGGTGTATGGTCTTCCAAATCCGGGATTCGCGTGGGCGATGATACCAGTTGTGTTAAACCATATGCTAAAGCAAATTTATGAACAGACCTACCCGCGTGATCGGTAATGCGTGAGTGTAGCCATTCAGCATGATGAGCGTTGAAATCGCCAAGAACCACGATCTCTGCGGTTGGGATCTGTTTTAGAAGGGAATCAGCAGCCTTTTCGATGTGCTCGAGGAGTCGGTCAGTTTCGGCATTACAACTGTGGGATCTACAAAGCCATATGATGGAGAGATCCCTCTCTTCAAGATTGCAGAGGCGACGAAAGCAGATATCCTCCCCAATGTATGCACACACTCCAACATGCGGCACAAAGAAGTGTACTAGCTTATACCTTAGGTACGAGAGGTATGATGTATCAATCGGAGAAGATACTTGCATTTCGGTCAAGAAGAGCAAAGCCGGCTTCTCAATTTCTAGGTGGTGGTGGTGGACGGCATTTAAGTTGGAATGCAACCCCCTGTATGTTGCAGAAATTCACAACAAGAGCAGCAGGGGGAGCCTTCGGCTTGGTCTTGCGTTTGCCCCTTGCAATATCGTCAGTGAACACAAATTCGTTCGGTTCCCTCCTGGGTTAGTCAATTAAAACACCGTGATGCCATGAGATGGGGGGGGGGGTTTGGGCTGACCGGAGCTCTCATCGGATCATCAAACCGAACGAAACGCTACGACAACAAAAGTTGCGTCACTTTGCGTCGGAGTCATGTGAGAGAGAGGCACTTTCCCGGGCGCGCCGGCCCAATTCAGCTGCAAATTTAAAAGGAATGCAGCGTAGCGCTACCTCAAAAAAATTACAAAGTGAATAATTTGACATGTGCACATTTTTTATACGGTCGGTTTTGAGGCGCTAATTATTTGTGCAAGATATTTTTGTAAATTAATGCTTGATTTGTAAAAAATCAAAAAGGACCATTTAAAAACTTTGTTAAGTTCGCCATTAGAATTCTTTCAGGTTAGAAGCAAAAATATTAAAAACGATTTACTGTCTGTTACATAATATAGTTTTATATATCAGGTCATGCATAACAATCTTTCATTCGTTTAAATTAACAATTTAGATGAATCACGATGCAGTAAACTTAAATCAGCACATAACGAATGTGTTGATACGTACGGATATTTCATAGTCCAACTTCAGAATTTAGAAATATTCTGTGTTCTAAGGCCCCAAATGCAAATATTATGTTTATTTATAAAAATATTATGGACTGATTTACCAGAAAAATCCGAAATCCAAATGTTTGTGCACCGAGCTATTAATAGGTACAATGAGACTTCCTCGGTCTGGCCGTTCACGTAGTGTTCATACGTAAAAGATGGTCAAAGCAGTCATGGAAAGAATTCGAAGAAATCCTGTCTGAAAGCGAGATTTTATCTCGTAAAGAGAAGGTAGATAGGGCCCTTCGTAACTGATAAACTAAAGATGAATAGGGTGTCAAAATCGAAATAATTACCAAGCAGTACGCAAAGGTAGCCCTGAAAAAAATTGTTTACGGATGAGATTTTTTATTTAATTGAGCAAAATTTAACAAACAGAATGACCGTATTTATGCTCAAAGCTTTAAGAAAGCTTCCCAATTAGTCGACGGAGTGCAACATGCGTATTATCCAACTTCAGTGATGGTTAAGTGGGCTGTTAGCAATGAAAGAGTGACTGAACCATATTTTTGTGAAAAAGATATCAAAACATCGACACAAGTGCATCAAGACACCAACACTACAGGTAGTTAAGCCCCCCAATAAGACCATGTTCAATAACTAGGCATAGTCTTTCCAGGAAGATTCGAGACGAGATCATAAAGCTCGATCACACAATCTTGGTTAAAAGTAACGTTTAGGACTTAATCTGAGCTGAATCTTCATCGAGTCCCAACCTTGATCCGCTGGATTACAATTTATAGTCAGGTAGAGAGAATACACCTTGCTCTAAACGCCATAATACTTGTCCACAGAACAATCCATACGATTGGCAGGGAAGCATTTCCCCTTGGAAAGAGTGTGTGCTTCTATTGGTACTGGCCTCAACGTTTAAAAGGCCTGTGTTGCAGCCAATGGAAACCACTTCAACAAGCTTTTTATATTTTCAATTGTTTTATATTCGTGTATTAAACTAACACACTGTAAAAGTAATAAATTTTATTTGCAATTAAGAGATATTGTTTTTCTTAGTTACAATATTTATGGCAAGACTAAGAATATAAAACTCTTCCGTCACTGAGTGACAAATTGACTAACTGCCAGACAACCCACAGCCGAAACTACAGCATCTACAAACTTGAAATTTATACAGAGGTTCTTTTAATACGCAAGTGAGCATTGATAAAGGATTTCTACAAATGTAACTATTAAGGAGGTGAGGTAGGGAGGTGAATTTTATAATATGTAATCTTACCGTGTTAAACAGGTGGAACAACGGGCTGCCGCTAGCAATAAATACAATAACTGTAAATAACAACATGTTAGCTTCCGACACTGGATCTTTACTGACTGGTGGTTTGTTTCCACGAAATGCACTTCAGGTTATTTCAAAGTAAGCTGAGTAGTTAGACACTTAATTAGGCTGATTTGTCTGTGGCTACAAACAAGAGCCTGAACACCACGGCTTGTTAAGTTTACAAATTATCGGCGTTAACTTTACAAACAATATTACTTTTCCCCTTTTGTTACAACCTTGCTCACCGTTCTATTTTCCTGTTCAAAATTGATGTTCTTTTTTCAAAGTTCACTCTTTTAAATTACATTCGTACGTTACAAAATTTCTTAAACGGTTTTTTGGCAAGATAATAAATTGTATTTAATTCGTGTTCCTGTTCAAACAGTTATTTACTCATCGTCACATTCATTCATGTCGTCGATCAGACTACGGGACAGGTAATAGTATCCAAAAACTAGTCTAGTACGTTCTACTGATTATGATTCGTTATGACAAAGTCTTAGCTGACATTTTGTTGGGAATTGTATCCCGGGCTTTGAAAAGGGAATGAAAATACTATTCGAACAACTTCATTCTAAATACGACTTAAAAGCTATGCTCTTCTTCATTAAACAAAAAAATAACCTGCTCTGTTTGAAACCAGTATTGATACACAAACTGATATCCTCCTTTATTTTCAGCCAGTAATACAAATGAAGCAGTAGGCAGAGTGGTCGCCGGAGCGAAATCCAATCAAACTGCGGGCACAAAGTGTTTACTGCGGGAGGTGCGTTTGACAAACACTACGGCGCCGAGACACGTTTCCAATCTGCGCCCCCCGTGTTTATTAAATATTTACACACTACACCAGCGGAAAATATTGAAAACTATCAGAACTCACCGGTTTTACTACCACTTGAATGTGAGTCAAAGTGTCTTTCTTATAGCTCTCATCGAGTGCATTCTTTGTGGGACAAACAGTCGGATCGCATAAGTGAGCAGAAATCTATTAACCCGGTTTTTTGTTCAATATTTCCTCTGGTACGCGTAGCTTATTTAGAAATTAATACAAATTGCTATTATCTAAGATCGTCGGTTGTCAAAGGCTAGAGGGGTTAAATAAAACTACTCTTATCCTTGCAAAATTAAATTAAATTCTATGAAATAAATCACTACTTCTGGTGGTAAAGGGTCTGTTACAGATTTAGTCAGACTTTTAAATAAATGTATTTAATGATGACCGATTAAACAAGAGAGTCTCTACATATTCACAATCAAGAATGATTTTAAATAAAACAATACAAAGAACAATTGAATCAATCCAGTTTTTGATAATGTTAGTAAAAATGGGGGAATGAGGTCTTATCTTGTCAGTTGTCCGAGACTCCCTGCTGCAACATGCATGAAGCTCCTTTCTATATCTTATTATAAATCCAATCCATTAATTATTCACTGATTGGTTTTCTATCCTCAAATTCAATATTTGAAGAATATAGTGACATTATATCTTCATGTTAAATCACATTTTAGAAGAAGGAGGTAGAGCTCTGAGAAGAAATACACAATCAATGAGATCCCGTCCCATTCTCTTGGTTTTCTCAGCCAACTAAAATCAGGCAAGATATATACTCTGTTACAATAAAATAAAATTTAACACCCAATTTTCACACGTGGCATATTCAACTAACACAATAATGATACGGTCTATCAAATTAATATCATGCAAATGTAAAAAAAATGTGCAGAAGACATATCTCCAATCTGTTCCCCACACGCATATTTAATCTCATCAATAAACACATTATTCAATATTTATATAATGAAACTGCAGAAATAATTACAAAATAATAGAGACCGCCGGTTTGACTACCACTTGAATATTAGGCAAAGATTTTTATTGTATACGCCAAATATCAACAGAAGACACCCCCAATCTGTGTTTTTCAATTGCGAATTAATATTTATATTGTGTAGCACTGAGACTAAATGAACAGTAGCATCAACTAACGCTGACCGAGGAGACATGCAGGAGGCTAGTGGCTATTGAGCTCAGTGCCGCGGGTGAACCCAGACGAAGCCAATTGATCCGAGGGGGATGCTCTTTGCTCTCTCTTATAAGAAGAGTGGGCTAAAGAGAGGGTGGAGGATTGCTCTTTGTACCCTTATGTGCACGGGGCAAGGGGCGAGGATGGGAACCTCACCCCATTGCACTGTCCCAAAGTTGGTGGGGTTGTCCTGTAGTGCGGGACATCTCTCTAGCGGTGGAGTCGGTACCTTAGGGGGCTGACTAGCCGTCGATGTGCCCTGATGATTCGTTGTTCCGGGCACCTCACCAAAGGCGGCACTGATGGGACTCGCGGTGGCTCTTGTAGGTATTCGGTACTATAATGTGCCGTGAGCCCCACGCACCACCACAAAAAGTAGAAAGGTAGTGGCTATTGATACTGTGCAGCTGAAACGGCGCGACCGGAGAGGTACCTCTCGCTCACATATTGGCTTCAGTTTAATAAAACATGTTCCTCTAGAAACACAAACGTCGGTGTATTTTAAATTTAAAAAGGCTTTCACGGTGGAAAATATGACAATGAGGCTATGTTACGCACACGCTCAATATCTTGTGATTTATTCGCACGCCTTAATTAAATTTAGCCGATAAAGTGGCACGTGTTTCACGGGTGCCATGGCGCACGATAATATTCTTTCACTGATACAGAGCCGAATTAACACGGGCACGATTTACGATGTTCATCATGGTGCAGTCCCCGGAATTATGTTTTGTCGCCTTAGATATTAATATTTTATTTTTTTATAGTATAGAGGGACAAACGAACAATTGCAGCCTTTTAAGGACTACCGATGCCAATGAACATCTACATAATTACTATGCCGATGCGTTGCCATCTTTTCTTCCTCCCCCAATGGGCCACCGGCTACTCTCATACCCTGCGGAACGTGACCGAAGATGTCCCTTTACGACGGTACCGTATGAGTGAAAGGTAACTCCCCATATGTGCTCGTGATATTAAAAATGGAGTTACATAAAATTTTATGAAGCAGAAATTCGTCTCCCCGTGGTTTCACCCGCCCAGCTCCAGTCATATCAGTCTTAGTGTCATGGTACATAGCCTATGGCCTTCCTCGATCACTGGCCAACTCAAAAATAATTATTTAATACGGGTCAGTAATTCCTGAGATATGCTCATTCGAAGGAACATATAAACTATTCACCTTTATATTAGAGGGTGAATCTAAAAGTTCGTGGCCTAACTTACATGGAGCTATGACATCTTTTTATATCTACTGTCATTTGTTAGTATGTGTCATATTGATTTATTGTACGCAGTTTCATTCCGATACTGCACAATATAAATTTTCTGTGATTGTTTGTTTGAAAATTGAACACCGTACAGTCATTAAGTACCACAATAAAAAGGCCTATCACCAAAAGACATCCATCAGGATATGGTGAGCACTTTGCGGGAGTCTGCTCCATCGTATTCCAGTGTCAAGAAGTGGGTAGCTGAGTTTAAACGCAGTCGTGAGAGCATTAAAGATGATCCTAGGAGTGGAAGGCCTACATCCTCTACCACGAAAGAAAACATAGATAAAATTTGTGATCTCGTACTGGGTGACCGACGTTTGACCATTGGTAAGATAGCTGAGATAACAAACATTAGTTATGGCCGGGTACAATACACAATAACGGAAGAGTTGGTTTCTAATAAGGTTTCTGCTCGCTGGGTCCCGAGGTTGCATTCAGCTGAACAAAAACGAGTTCGATACACAACTTCGAGAGACTGTTTGGAACTTTTTGAGACTGATCCCGAGGACTTTTTGTCTAGATTTGTTACCATGGATGAAAGCTGGGTTCACCACCGTACTCCTGAATCAAAGCAACAATCCAAACAGTGGAAAAGATCAGACTCTCCTACACCGAAAAAGGCTAAGGTCGTTTTGTCGACTAACAAAGTCATGGCTTCTTTATTTACCGAAAGGTAAAACTATAAATTCTAGTTATTATTGTAAACTTTTACGAAGATTCCGGGAAGAAATAAAAGAAAAAAGGCCGGGAATGTTGCGTAAGAAAGTTTTGTTTCATCAAGACAATGCACGTGTTCACACTTCGGTTGAAACAATGTGTGTAATCTATGATTGTGGCTACGAATTGCTGCCCCACCCACCTTATTCGCCGGATTTAGCCCCCTCGGATTATCATTTATTTCCAAATTTAAAAAACATTTGGGTGGCTCGAAATTTTCGACCAAAGATGAGGTGATAGTCGCAGTAAACGATTATTTCGCCGACCTTCCGGAATCTGTTTTTTCGCGGGGATGAACAAGTTGCAGGTCATGTGGAAGAAGTGTGTTGAACTTGATGGAGACTATGTCGAAAAACAAAAATAAATTTAGATCCACTTTTCTTTCATTTTCTTGGTCGGGCTTAGAACTTTTAGATCCACCCTAGTATGTTGTGTCATTACATCTGAAACTGGCGTTTTGTATGGGAGGAACAATTAGTTGAATAATTTTAATATAATATATTTAATGAATCAAAGTATGAACCATTGTTTTCTGTGCTCTTTTGCCATCTCATAGGTAGTTCACTGATCTCTTTACCGAAATACCAGTCGGATGGGTATCAATAATATCTTTGAAGGCGATTTGGACAACCCCATCGGAATTGTATTTTTCCTAGCAAGAAGTTATCCAAACTTCAAAAAAAAATGGTAATATGTTGGAGCAAGGTCCGGGGAGTACGGAAGATGTATTAGTCTTTCCAATTGAAGCTCTTCTAATTCTGTAGCCGTCTGTTGCACAGTATGTAGTCTAGCGTTGTCGCGAAGCGGCAGTGGCGTGGAGCGATTGACCAGGTTGTTTAGCTGCTAGCTTTTCCATCATGGTTTGCAATTGCTTACAATAGACATCAGCCGTAATAGTCCGGTCAGATTTGAGAAAAATGTAATGAACAATACTGCCGGTATACTGTTTAACAAACGCTTACAACTAACTTTTTTGGGGTTAATTTTCGCTTGAGGAAGGATTTGGCTGGCTGGCCAGGATCCGACCATCGCGCTATGCGCTTCTGATTATCGTTAAGAACCCATTCTTCATAATAGGTATTGATTCGGTTTAAATTGACTTCATTGTTATGCCGATTTAGTAATGTAACGCAGCAGTCGACGCGCGGTTGCCGGTTTGCTTCAGTAAATGCGTGAGTTACCCACCTTTCAAGCTTTTCAATCTACCCAGTTTGCTTCAGGTGAATTAAAACAGTTTTCCAACTAGCTCGGACAAGGTTTGCGAAGGATCCGCCTTCGCAATAGCCTTCACCTCTTCATCATCAACATTAAATTAAAAACATTATGGGTCTATAACACTATGGCTATCCACAGGACTTGTACTGCAGCTCGAAATTTCCAGAACGAATACGTTGGAACCGAAGACGAACTGTGTTTTTTTTTGCAACACGGCCGCCATACACATCACTCACTCTTCCAGTCGTTTCCTCAGCACTAGTGCTACGGCGGTACTCGTAAATAATGCTGTATTTTAAGTCTTCCATTTTGTGAAATGAGTGACGCGAAAATGGAATGACGGTCATCGAAGCACAAATACATTAGTAAATAGCTGTACATATTTGAATTTGGAATTCTTTACCAAAGAGGTAAAATTCGTGATTAAGGTGACCAATACGGAAACCACCCGTTTCATATGTAAGAACCTAATATTATGGATTGGGTATGGCATAGATTAGAGTAATAAAAAACAATATTTAATGCCAGTGGTATAATAAATGTGAGTAGTTAATTCGTGTAAACTCAGAGTAGATAATCTTCAAATATTGACACGAGCACACGAATGACGAGCATAATCTTATAATGCACAGGACATATTATATGTGCGTCTATTCCCTTATTTTCCTGCTCCAATGGGGCGGCAGCCCAACTCACTCGAAGAGAAATCAATCGACGGCTTTAATGTGCTTTCCGAGGCCGGTCCGACTTGGGACTTGAACCACATAGCAGCCACGTCTAATAATAATATAATGCTTAAAAAACTATTTTTAGTATAACAAATACTATTTTTAGTATGATAAATGAATAAAATAAAAATATATTTTTAGTATAAAAATAAAGCAGATTACATTTTTCCAATAAAACGTTTGTACAAAAAGCAATTTTGTTTTTTAAAAGTACACTCCCAACATGATGTCCAATATAAATAATTGGAAACGTAACATAAATATGTTAGGGGTAGGTAAAAGTGTTATCTTCTAGGCATTATTGGGTACGTGAGTAGAATCGCTTACAAATTGACTTACGGGTGTTGTTTGGATGTAGGTTACAAACAGCCCACACAGAGTTATACTTTCGAACATACTGCGACAACGGTTTTTATTCTGTTTGAACTGCTATTTCAGTTATTTCTACTGCAATGAAAGTACGATAAAACAATTGAAAATAAACAAATAGTTTTGTGAGCACTTTCCAACAAAGAGTAAACTTTAGACGAAAAACTTATTCAATACACTGCCTGTAAATCCTTACATTCAGAATACATGCATTTCGTATTGTTAGAAGAATGATACATCTATATGTATATCTATTTTATGAAGGAAATCCAAAAATCTATCTCTCTGATCAATTTTTTTATAGGAGAGTTTTTTTATATAATTTGTAAATGTAACAATTAGTCAAATACTATCCACGGACGAAATCGGGGTGGATCGCTAGTAATTTATAAATTATTCGAAGCTGGTATCTGTCATTTAAGACCTTATAAGTTATATACAACGCGGCGTATCTGGGAAGCACATGCTACGGATCACCAATGTGGGCAGACAGGCTATTTGATAAAATGTCTTCTCGAACCCCTCAAAATACTCGTCTACAGCGACAATGACTTCATCATTTGATGGAAATCTTAAGCAGGTGGCTTTCTTGAGATTCGGGAATAAGTGGAAGTTGCACGGGGCCAGATCTGGGGAATAGGGGGGATGTGGTAACAATTCGAAACGCAATTCATGGAGTTTGGCAACTGCAACCCTTGACAAGTGCACAGGTGCGTTGTCGTGGTGGAATAAGACTTACTTTTTAGCTAAATGAGGCCGTTTCTTTCGGATTTCTTCACTAAAGTTTTGCAGCAAGCTCGCATAATGCTCTCCATTCAATGTTTTTTCTTCTTCGCAAATAATCCACTAAGATAATCCCTCAAGCATCCCATACAAACAGTCGCCATCGTTTTGCCGGCCGACCAACTCGTTTTTTGCTTTCTTCGGCGCAGGCCTTCCGCTCTCAGTCCACTGCTTAGATTGTTCTTTTATTTCAGGAGTATAACGATATATCCATGTTTCATCTACTATCACATAACATAGCAAAAAATCGTTAGTATCACGCTTAAACAGCGTCAAACACTCCGACGAAACGTCCACTCGACGTTGCTTTTGGTTAACGGTGAGCAAACGCGGCGCTCATCACGCGCAAAGCTTATTCATTCGCAAATGTTGGTGTAAAATGTTAAAAACGCGTTCAAAAGAAATGCTTGCCATCTCTGGCTATCTGACGCAACTTTAAGCGCCGATCATTCGAAACGATATTTTGAGTCTTTTTGATCCTGTCCGGATTCGTGACTTCATTTGGACGGCCAGACCTGTTGGCGTCTTTGCAGCTATCTCCCGCGTTTTAAATTAGTTACCCAGGTGTGTTTCGTATTTAATGCAAGAGCAGTATTACCTAAAGCATTGTCAAGATTGACTTTAATTTAGATTGCTGTTTTCCCTTTTAAAACTTTATCACCGCTCGAAATTCTTTTCTTTCCATTGTTGAGAAAATTTACGGCAGCGAAATTTCTGGGTCCCTTCACACAAATTCTATCAATTCGAATAAATTTAAATTTGGCGTTCTATTTTCGAAAAGATGATATATATTCTATCATCTTGTAATAAATTTTGTTTGTCTATCTTTTTTTAAGTTCGTCGTTTCGGCTAGTTATCAACATGGTATAACTCAAGAAACCTCTCTCATTCAAACTTCTTGAGACCTCTTGACAGACAGAAGGTTACAAAACTATTTAATCCGATAGACGCCGCCACACAGATTTAATTGATGAACGGCTGGAACGCTGGTCTAATACAGCCAAAAGACTGCATTAATATAACTTATTCCCATGCGTGCGGGACCGATTATCGAGACACTGGTTAGAAGTTGATCATTACATCTTATTCCCATGCGTGCGGGACCGATTATCGAGACACTGGTTAGAAGTTGATCATTACATCTTTCAGTCTCTAACTGGTCCTGGCAACTTTAGGTGTAAAGTTTTCAGTTTTAAACTAGTACCGTCGCCTCTCTGTGATTGTTCGACCGAAGGTGACGAACATGAATAAACCGCAGGCCTCATCTTGAGGAGTGTGGTCTTTGGCAAGTTGAACGAAATATAATGTTTGAATTTATTCGTTTCGAAGCTGGAATTACTTTCTACTCCTCCTACCTACCTTTGATAAAATTCGTTGCGAGTTTTATCGGAGACAGTTTTAGCTTTTCTCTCAGGCTACCTGAAATCATATCAAAAGTTCGTATGTGATTGCCGCTGGCGATCCTGGCTATCAGGATCAGGTGTAGCAGCGGTGAGGATAAGTGGCGGGCCAAGTCCGTTAAAAAAAATTGTAACCTACGACCGTGAGTTGGCGTCACGTGCCTATTGCACTTGTGACGTCGTCGTTGCGTTGTGTTTTAAATCGTACATCACATGAAACTAATCATCGGTATCGAAGATTCAGTGACATGAAAAGCCAGCAGTAAAATAAATGCGTGTTGACTCGTGCATGTTAACCGTTACAGCAATGATGTTAGGAACTGTACGAAATACGATACTGCGTTTTTCACTTTACGGTGGTATCGTGTAAACGACAGGTACCTCCCCGATCGTGTTCGGCTGCAGTGCAACATGGCACTACCCCATAAGTTTCTGTATACAGGAGCATTATAAATTACATTTTTCGTCACTGTTTTCGTACTACGTCGCCACTATTTTTGATGTCCGCTATACACAACGGCATGAATGACACTGATGCCATCGGCCGAGATTGGATCGAGCGCTATTAGAAATATCGGAATAATAACAGTTCATACCGACAGGCTAGGAATTCACCACACAAATACACCTGGTTTTATTTGCTAACAATTTTTTACTACAAAGGTGTAGAAAACGTCCATTTTTTATGAATGACGGGGAATATCCTATCGCTGCAGGTTCAACCATAGATATCAAAAAGAAAGTCGATAAGGGGACGGTCGACAGACCTCTCTCTTTCACGCTTATGCGAAAGATGCATGCTGGATAAAGAAAGCAGGCAACTAGTATTACTTCTCTTTTCAATGTAATACAAGATTCCGACTGGTAACAGGTCCACGTGACCGAGAACACAATCCCTATCTCTCCCTTTTTTCATTGTGTCTCTGGAATATGTTTTACATCTATGTTGAAGACATTTAGACAAAGTAAGATGTAATAATGACGCTTCTTGCAAACATTAGTAATACATAGTGCCATACTGCATTACAGCTGATTTGGGCCTGCACGACTAAGGTCTCGTGTCGGTACGGTAGTGTCATGAGGGTGAAGACCGGTCTGTCGCTCTCATGACACCATCGTAAAGAGACACCTTCACAGTCACGATTGAAGGGGATGAGGAAGGGAAGACAAGAAATCTGCGTAGTGATGTTCATGGGCGTTGGTAGTCATCAAACGTCTTCTACTGCTCGTTTGTAACCCTATAATATAAAATCGTTTTATGTTTCTGGTTAAAGGGGTAGCTTACGTACTTTCGCAAAGGCTTAGTATCGCATCCTAGGGCTGGCAACGCACCATTACCATCTTTGATGTCTATAGCTGACGGGTATTCCTATCCCTCTGGAAATCCATCAGGTATGCCTTTCCAACCTAAAAATAATATATTTGCCATAGGCTTCTCTCTGAACTCTGGAAGCGTATTATTCTCGCACAAATAGCGCGAACGCACCAGACGAAGTGCTCCAATAATATGATCAGGCCAGATTACCAGGCCGCCAGGTCACAGCACAGAACGGACAGTGAAGAATATGCGGTCACTGTGGATGTACCAACAAAGAAGTTTCACTCTTTATTTTATACGCCGTCTCCCTTTAAACAAAGGCTCTATAAGCTTTCTATTCAATTCGTATTTTATACCGGAATTAGTTTCATGAATATTAACTACTTCGTCTTTGAGTTAAAGAACAAACGAGGTGTGGATCCCTTTGTCGAGATGAAACCGTTCAATTAATAACTTAATATACTAGTTGTGGAGATATCTTAAATAAACACAGTACAGGCTAATTGCTGAATCATTCATCCGATTCCTACCTGTTATAGCGCTTATATATTTAGGGTCAGTTACATAGGTATCTATTTAATCCTCCATTGTGGCCTAACCAGAACATAAATTTATTAATATCACAAAACGAGGTCACCAAAACTGTCAATACCTGTATGATCGATTTTCTCAAAAAACATAATCATGCCGTTTATACACACGGATAGAATGACTCCCTTTGAGGCGTATTTTGTAGCGTATTATTTGATAAGGTCAGTAAGTCCCTCAGTGCGGCGAGTGTATGTGTGTCAAGCTAGGTCATGCCAGGAACGGTGCATGCATAATTCAAGTCATTGCTATAGGTACAATACATACATATGTCGCAGTCGGATTATCTAAATCGCTGTATTGCAATACGGCTAGCCATTGGGCCGTTTTACTTTGTGGAAGGCCAACGATTAGCCGCATTGAATACGGCTGAGAGGAATTGCGCCAGAAAGACTTCGGCGCTACACGACATTCAATAAAGCTAGACATATTGAAATAAGGTGAATTATTATCCGCCTTTTTGATACGTTTAGTTCCTTACTTTAACACTCGCAACGTTACTTGACGTGATAAAAATAATGGCGTCAATTGTAGAATACAGAGAGAAAAAACTATGCCCAGATTATTTCGGAGGTTCAGGCGGGAGCGTCCCTACTAAGCCTTTGTGGTTAGATTATTTTTCTATTTGCACTTAAAACACTTGGCCTAATTTCATCTTGTATCGATCACTAGCACTGACTAAAATCATGATATTACATTAGGCTAAATATCAACCGCCACATTGAGGAACGTCTCGACATGGCAGTCCGGTTAATCGTGAGCCCGAAACAAAACGAAGCAGCCTTGTTCTTGAAAGTGGCTAGCCGTAATGTTATACGGCGATTTGTACAAAACCACTACGATATATACACTACAATACGTCGCTCTTCACGTACCAATTGGTCCGATTTGCTCTTGGCTGGGGATTTAACGTCATAACATGCTTGTAGACCAGACATAAACCTAAACTTACTAAACCACTTATTCGCTCCCCAAGTGGGCATCAGCAGACGTAAAGCATTTAATTTGCCATCCCGCCTGGCCGTCCCATTGGTCGCCGCATGATACCTACTCGGCGGCAATTACCTCTCTTCCGTCGCCGCCGGCGAATCAATTTACCTCCCCCACATCGATTAAACACACGAATTATAAAAAACAGCAACATTCTGCTTAAACGCAAAGCTAAAGTATTTTACTTTTTTACTGAATGGGATAAACGTTTTTCCTTCTCATAATGAACGTATATACGCATTGAGGATACACAAATTTATTACGGTTTTGATAATTGTATCGTTTTTTTGTTATAGAAGAAGGTGGCAAAGGAGTAGTTGGAGTTTTTCGATGACTACGGTAGTCCGTGTATAAACAAAATTGTTATGCAGACTTTGTCTTCCTTGCTTCTTTTAGAAGACGGTAAACAAATGAGCAATCGGAACCTTTGGTGACTGCTGAGGCCATAGATTTGCATAATTACTATGCCGATGCGTTGCCCACCCTTTTTCCTCCCCTCCGTTGGCCCACCGGCTACTTACAAACCGCACGAAAAGTGACATCGAAGTTTTCACTTTACGGCAGTGTCATGTGAGTGAAAGGCGTCTCCTCGGTCGTGCCGAACTAGTTTTGCTGCACTGCAGCATGTCAATGTAACTACCATTTGTGATCTAAAAAACTATAAATAACAACGGAAGGCACGAACAATTAACCTGTCAGTAGATAAGAAGAACTTTGTGAAATATATAGATATGATCTGAGGAATTTACAGTGCGTATCACCATCATCAGCACTTATTATTCCACTGGACGTAGGCCCCAAATAAACGCCAAGACGGCCGATCTCAACTAACAGATTTGAGTAGCAACTTGCGTCTATTAACCAGCCACTGCAAGGTGATCCAAGGAACACCATATATATGTGTATCGCTATCGCGTATAATTCAGGCACATAGCTTAAGAATTTCTCCATTTCCTATCGTGTTTGTATCTGAAGTTGTTTCGGGAACACAATGAAATAACAACTGCAATCTCACAAACAAAATCACTAACGATCGTTCTAAACAAACAAACATACACGCCCCGATGGCAAGCCACAACAATTTCTCTCCCAAACTAAAATGTTTACTCGCAAAACTGCAAGCATACGTACGCATCAACATTGCCTCTATATTCATACACATACAGTTCATTTTGAACAATCGAACGTTTGTGTAAATTTGGCGATGATCGAAATTTAAAAAGGTCTGACGCGAAGTTGCACAATAGAAAAGATGCAATGTTTTTATTTAGCAAACAAAACATTTGTTACTATACATTACATCGATTTTAACCGGTTAAGAGATGGTCCAAATATACATTGATATTCTCCACTTTGTTTTAGGGACCCACTACAGGGCAGTCGTGATTTTGCATCTGCCAAAACATTGTGGCCCGTTGGATGGAATTGACGTTCTATGTGACACTAAAAATGCGGATGTATTTGGGCATTATTACTATTGCTTGTTTGCCCTCTTAAACTATAAAAATAAATCAGTTACTCGGACTAGACTTATTTTACGCCTTTATCTAAGTCATACGTAGTTATTCTTTTATGTACAGAAACTAGTATCATTTACTTCCGTATCGCTTGCATATTAGCGTTTAACAAAACTATATATAAATAAAATTTGTTATTATTATTTTGTATATTTACATTATGACAATCGTGCCAAATAGCTGGATGTCCTACAAACGGCTTTTTTTTGTTAAGCAGGAAAAGTGCAAACGGGTCTGGGGTGAACCGAAAGGGTGTGTCAGGTACCAGAAGCGTGTCATCAACGACTAAAACCACTGCGAGAGTCTACGGCCGCTGTGGTGGAGCGCCCTGGTCCTGGTAGCACGAAATCTTTAACACGACGAGGTGTCGATTAGGTTAAGATAGAAACGGCGACGTCGCTTTAGGCCTCAGCAGTTTCTATAGATTTCGTCAGCTTTTAAATGAAGAAAACAGCATCCAAATCGGTATATTCGTTACAATACCACAAACATACACACACTGAACTTAAAACGCTGCTCGTTTTTTGTAGAATGTTAAAAATAAGACGATATGGAGTGTGCCATATATACAAAGCTGTGTTACTTGTGGGTTTATCTCTATGATGTATTTAGTGTAAATCGAATAATGTGGTTGTAACCACATGGTATTCATACATCATTTAGTGTGCATTATACACAGGAGAAACCCTCCAGCATAAGATTAATGATCTCTTTCGAAGTGAACGACTGTTATCGTGACAGGACTAGACACGACGAGTGGCCTCAACCGCCGGAAGCGCGCCGGACAATTTATGAACATAGATGAAGCAAATGATGCTAAATGCAATCTGGTGTCTTTGTCTATCACCATTAATCTATTCATCTTATAAAACAAAAAGTAAAAGTTCACAAAAGTACTGACAGACAGTCTGTGTGTGATTGTTTTTCTCAGAACATGTACAGTTTTTCATTCACCCATAGATAGAGCGATTCCCAAAAAAGGTATTTTTGTAATGCACTTAGTTGCAAAAATAAACGTGTTATTAAATTCATGAACATAATATATTTGTAAATATCTCCTTAACTCATCACAAGACTGTCGTGATTGCCTGTAACTGGGGCAACTCTTAGCTCGTGTTTCTTAAATGTTTTTTTTTATGTACAGCTATTGTGTACCTTGCTGGCGATTCTTTATACATAAATGAATAAATACCGGTGCTATGATTATAACGGCACTAACAACTTTCGATATCAAAAAACCTACCAAAATGTACTTACTACATGTAAAACTTTATTTTTACGTTTTGGTCCCTCGAGCCGGTTGTGAACCAGCCAGCCAAACTACTTAAAATCAGACCCAGCAATCAAACCTGTAACATACGCGAAAGTTGAGGGTCTAGTCATTGTCATAACTACTTTTCATCCACTTATTATTATATTATTTTTGCAATATTTTACCAATGCCTACCAATTTAAACTGATTCTCAGTAAAGTATATTAAATGACACACGTCCGATGAAATTTGGCCTAGAAATTCTCATTTATGTGTCTCTTGCAGTGCGTGAATTAGTTTCGGATTCTGACTCGCCGAAAAAAAATATATCTAGAAAATAATTTAGTCGAACGCAGGATTCTTCTTCCGCGTCCTGTCATTAGAAACGCCCTTGAAGTATTGGAGCAATTTACAATAGTTGGTAATACAAGTCACAATAACTCAACAGGCTAATGCTTAAGGAATGGGAACGAGGGATTGTTTTGTGAAAATGAGTTTGGCAAAACAGCCCTTGGTATTGAAAACATTCTCAAAGTTCCAAGCAACAGATGTTGTCCGGCCTAATGAAAATGTACTTAACAGAGTCCGTCGCTGGCAATTATCTATATTGTTCAAGAACGGTCCAAGATGGCAGGTCAGAGAGAAAGGTTATGAATTCCCAATACACTTTCGATTAAATATATTCATACTAGAAATCCGACCCAGCTTCAATCGTGAGCAACGCCGAATTGGTACCTTAACATTATACACATGTAAAGCCTTCCTCAGAAATCGTTCTATACATTGGTGAAAATCGCATAAGAATTCATTCAGTAAATATTGAGAAAATCTATCACATACAAACAGATAGTATGTAGATAATGAGAGACAGATAAGAAGAGAGTTTCAGTACGTTTTTAGTGATGACTGACGCCCATAAATATTCCCATAAGCCTCATTTATGCCATGGGCCATCAGAAATTTTTCGAATGATAACAAACCGTGACTCGGCTTTTTGTGAAATACTTTCATAATACGCGTTGTTGTTGGCGCGAACAGAGCAATTACGTCATGTCACCGGCGCTTTGTTGTGTTATTAATTAAAATACGCCCCGCAATCGCTGGGTGACGCCCTGGGGGTGGGGGGCTAATGAGGCCATAGCATAACAATTGTCTTTTATCTCCGACCGATCTCATAAAAGTGACTTTATTGTCATGTGTTTACTACAAATCCTGGATTTCTTTTAAGAGGTAGTGCCATGCTGCATAGGAGGAAATAATGCCATGAATGGTGCATGACAGTACATCCACCAATGCAACGGAATTAGGTCGGCACGACCGGGGAGTACCTCTCGCTCTCATGATACCGCCATAAAGTGACATACAATTCACGTTTTCTGCGGTTTGTGAGTATCCGGTGGCCCATTGGGTAAGGGAAGAAGGGCAACGCATCGGCATAGTCATTATATGGATGTACATGGACGTCGGTGGTCGTAAGTAGGCTCCGTATTCACGTTTGCCCCCTATTCTATAAAAAAAATTAAGAACTGAACAATAAATGTCACTTAAACGGACCTCTATCGCAGTTTATTTGTCAGATGTTGTCTCCGGATATGGTCTACTAATGACGTAATACACCCAAGCCAAAACGATACAAACAGATAAAAAGAAGGACGGCTATGTAACGCGACTGAAGTGAACCAAGGACAGAATCATTATAAGGAGTAAACTCTCTAAGAACAAACAAGTTTGTATGAAGGTGCGCAGGATATATAAACGTGGTAGAGCGTTACGCTAGTTTTGCGCTTTGCTCATTCAAATGTTTCCACTCCTTATATTTTATTCATACCGCGCACCTCAAATAAATTCATTCTAAAACTTGATGTCATCGGCTCTGGTCTGTAGTCTCGGAACAGTGCATTGAAATCACGTTCTCATCATGACTCTATGCCCATAACCCTTGCGAATCATCGCACACAGCAGTCGAGTGCCCTCCTCAAATATCATGGGTCTTATGTGTGATCGAGCAACCCGTCTAGAATCTCGAATCTAGAGAACTTTCGACGCAACTCCAATCTGTACCACACGTAGCATTCGCAAATATCGTTACAAAAAACCAGCGTACACCTTTCCGGCCCTCAAACATAATAAAAGCCAAGCACAGCCAAGTCTTTTGGTAATTTGCCATAAAATGTACATAAAGTTTATCAGAGCACATCGTACTGCTTTTACAAAGGGAATCGTCGAACAAATGTATTGTCAAATGGCAGTACAAGGTTAGGGGGCACATTCGCGTGTGATAGCGTTTTACGACCTGAACCAATCTTCACAGGCTGGTACTAATAACCCAACGTCCTGAATTCTAGATAAAAGGTGCATTGACCTTTACGTTATAACAAGAGCACTTACTTTTGTGGTAGTGATTCCGCCTTCTTCATTTACTACAGGCAGTCGTTGTGTAATTTTTGCAGCCATTTATACATTTTTAGGGATAAAAAGAAAAAATTACCCCTCATGGGATCTTTAATGTCCGACTGTCATACATATCGGTAACCTCATGTAGCACAGAAAATCACACTTCTGAGTAAACGCAATCTAAATTAATTCGGCTTCGGCTGTAATAATACTACGGCACTTACAAAACACTCTTTGATCCTACGTATAATAATTCTAAACTAATCTATAATCAAAAGCATACGAACGTAAAAGAGCTTGTAGAATCGTATTAACCCAGTAACATAGAGTAAGCCCAAGTAAACCCGCACTCGGATTAGACCGTGCACGAGATAATACGGCGCGACCGGATTACTGCACTAACTACTGATTACACCGATATACACTCCAGGGCCGGATCAGGGCGGACAAAAAACCTAAATATCGTTTCTCATGTCTTCCCATCATAAAGAGTAAATAATTTTAGTACTATGCTATGTGCGCTCTGAAGCTAAAGCGTACTTCTAAAGATACTATAAAAGAGTATGGTAGTTTTGAATTAATTATAGTAGGTTCTTATTAGTTTTACTTTTTACACCGCAAATTTATAATGAAGCTGTTATATATATAGTATTTAGGTTATAACACATATACTGCCGCAAACTGACAACCATGCTTCATGCGGCTTATAAGTTTCTGGTTTCTTTGCCATGCTGCCTTTCGCTCATATGATACCTTGATTTATGGTTATGCAGTCGGGTTTCGTGCTGTTTGTAAGTGGTAGATGTCAGGGCCCCATTGAGGGGGATGGGCTGTGAAGGGCAACGTATCTGCATATGCCGGTGTAGTAGTCACCAAATGAATCCGATCACTAGTTTGTCCTCATTTACTATAAAAAGTGTAAACTAAACAAGACACCAAGTACGTCCCTGTCCTTCACCATATTAATTCCATATATAATTAAGAGCACGAATTTAAAGGTTAATGACTTTCCGCCGTAATAAAAGTACAAAAATAATTAATCTACTGTTAATTAACTCAAAAAGTTACGAAGACGCATATTATCTGCCTTCGAATCATTTAGGAATAACTTGTCTACGTGACAAATTAGATTATTCGCAAAATAAAATGTCTCTTATTACTTTTACATACATTATTCCTTGAGCACAAGGTGGAGGGTCGGGAAATTTTTTTGGATAACGTAACAGCGTGCAGTGGTATAAATTGACGGCCGCGTTTTTTTTTTTTCAGTATATCAAACAAAAAGTCCGAGCTTTTTTGATATTACGACACTCATAAAACATTTGCATAATTGCATACGTATTGCCCACCTTCCCCTTCTAAGGCCCACAAGAGACTGACACTTACAGGTGGTACCACGTAAGCAAGCGGCTCTACCCGCCCAATTCGGCGGCAATACAACGTGGCACTTTGCCTTTTAGTGCTCGTTGTTGTCGAGCTTCTTCATTTGTGAGCCTATACATTGGAGGTACATTGGCACAAATGATGTGGGGTGATTTTGTAACTGCGCAATGTGCTCATTGATAAAATCTCCCTCTGCCAAAAAGACTCTCATGTCTGATGGTGATGATGTTTACGGGCGTCGATCGAATGATACTATTAATTATTTCATCAGGGTCATTATCAGCTCTTATGCAGATTTGATAAATTTACTGTAGAGACGCATCCAACCCGGACTGGCAACCCGGAATACACGGAGATCGTGGTAGTGGTGGTCCACCTGGTGGACTAAAACTCCGTCCTCCCAAAGCACGGCCTGTACCATAGAAAATTACTGGCCCAAGTGCCTTCTGTACTGGGTGTTTGACCTGCCCATAGCCACTTCAGTGATCTTATATCACTCGCGTGATATCGGATTCAGTTCTTTGTTACATGCCTCGTTTTGGAATCTATCGGACCATGGATTCACCCAGCCTGTAACACTTTCAAAAGCGTTGGTGACCGCGGTCAGGTCGTGTTTGCTCTTGTGAATACAAAAATCATAAAGTACCAGGAGATCATAAATATGACGTAATAGTAATAAAAGTTAATATCATAATACTGCCGTGGCTCGCGCCGCAGAGGAAATAATAGCTCGACATCTGTGCTATTAAAAGTATGCTTTATAGCGCTGACGCAATCGAGGACTATTCGTTTACTAGCCAACTAGTGCAGTGTAATTAAAAACAGCGGCATAAATAAAGGTTAGTTCAACAGCGCCAGCAACTAAAACTTTCAAGCAATTGATTAACATTCATGATCATTATCATTTTTTATCTATCAACTACAATCTGTTGCCAAACTTGAACATTAAATAATAGTTATGTTGGGGTATGTCGTGGCATGTTCCGTATGTGACCTAATTCACATCCTACTATATGTTACAAACACTTAGCATGTCTTGGGTCATTTTACGTTCCAGCCTCCGAATTTATCGGTTTAGGATTTGGATTCTTGGTGGATTATGATTTCTTGTCTAATTAAAGTTAGTTTCAAGTTGTGGTGAGCTACACCATAGCTACGTTCATTTGTGACATACCAAGTAGCGTTTGTTAACATTTTCATGATTTGTATTGCAGTTAAAAGAGACTACACTAATATCCCTCGGTGATATCAGACGCGTGAAGGTGCAGATGCATTCATGTGTTTTACAGTCTATTAAAACATCTGTACAAGCTTTGATGTCGCGGATGTTTATAATGATCGGTCGGAAGTCACCAATAACCGATTGCTCACTTGCTTTTTTATGCCATAAAAATATCATAAGGCTTTTTCGATTCGTATACTTTTTATAGGACAAGTGAACAATCAAAAAATTGGAACCCCTTTGATGACTGACTTTTCAATTATACCCATGTACGCACTATTATTCCTACCGTTTCGATATAAAGTTATCGTTAGTCAAAACTGCACTTGTACTTAACAAGCCAGCGATCAAACGATCGCTAGGGGAGCTACGTAAAGGTAATAAAGGTAAAAGTTGTAATAATACTTCGACGCACCGCAAGTTCCGCACACGCACAGGGCCACAGGCTCCGCACGAGCTCCGCTCTAACTCCACACAAGTTCCGCACAATCTCCGCAAACGCACAGAGGCATGCCTCACTTGCTTTGATTTATGAACGCCACTTTCATAATCCTATTGAGACTACTTGATACGCTTCAATTGTATGCTTATTAGTTTTGACGGAAACAAGTTCTGATTAAGTGGTTCTTTCAACCTATAGACATATATGCAGTCCCGCCATTTCACCCGTTAACATATCTCGAGCTAACGGAACCCTTTCGTTTTTGAGGTTGAAATGTAAGTTCTCACGTTACTCCACTGTAGTCTGAGACAAATTTAAACCAAATGCGTTCAGTAGTTTTTGCGTGAAACAATAACAACAAACAAATAAACTTTCACAGTTATAATGCTGTGCCCCGCGGTAACATACCAGCTATGCCTCGCGGTTTTGTCTATCTCATATTTAAAAATTTATGGATTCCTTTGTAATGAATCTTTTCTTTTCAGGATAAAAAATATTTTTATAATACTGCACA
This sequence comes from Eumaeus atala, assembly GCA_017140195.1. Taxonomy (NCBI): domain Eukaryota; kingdom Metazoa; phylum Arthropoda; class Insecta; order Lepidoptera; family Lycaenidae; genus Eumaeus; species Eumaeus atala. Next base: position 775,109 of record JAFELO010000961.1, read on the forward strand.
TTTTACTGTCTTTAAATATATTTTTATAGAATAGGGGACAAATGACCAATCGGAGCCTTTTATGATTACAAACGCCCATAAACATCCACATAATTATCACGCCGATGCAGCACTACCTCTTCCTATAATCACTTTTGCGTGATTGAGTACTGTATACTTTCGTATTCATAACATTAAGTACTTATTTCATCGGACTTATGTTGGGGATGGCAAAATACGAAATGAAACGCGGTAAATCAGCAAAAAAATAGTTTCATTGTGAGAAGTAGAATATCATTACCGAGTGGTCGGGGTATTGTCATATCTCCGAAATCAGCAAAAAAAGGCAAGGTACTACTTGTCGACGACGAGTGGCGTGAGCGAGGGTCCTTGATGGCCCTTCGGCTATTATTCAAGAAAACCCTATTTGTTATTCAAGAAGACAGGAGCTGTTTTTTCGCGTCACGACGTGAGGTCCAGGTGCTCATTTTGTTTGCCTCGTGGGACCATAAGTTTTTTTATTACTGCACAGGCACAGGGAGGCCGCCGCCTATAAACATCAGCAAATTCCATCGCGAATAAACGCGGGCATTGCATATATGGTAATGTCTAAAGGCTTCGTTAGGCACCACCAGGTGCAGTTGACTGCTCTTTTGCAATCTTATGTTAAGGAAGATACATCCACAGAGTTACTACACTTTTATATATAGTCGGTTGATTTATATTGTCACCTCTTGATGGAAATTCATATTAACACTTGAGTAAATAAAGAAACTATATAAAATACTTCCACAATTATTTACCACACCACCAAACCCGATGATAAGACGGAACCGGTCGTAAATTCGTCGTGATGTTATTAATGGACTCAACTACCCACGAATGGTATCTTGACACACTTGTGCGGATGTTGTCATACTTTTTTCACAAAGATATGGCTCAGTCGTTCCTTCATAGCTAACACCCTACCGAACCATCACGGAAGTGGGATAATACCCACGTTTTCTTTCATTGTGTTGATCCTTCATTCCTTACATTCAATATGTTTGAATAATATAGTGTTTAACAAAAAGAAAAATAAAAATTTAAAAGGAGTAGAGCTCTGAAAAGAAACACACAACCAATAAGAATCCCATTCTCTTGGCTTCATAAGCCAACTGAAATCAGGCAATGTATATACCGCGTTACAATTAAATAGAATGTAACAACAAAACACCGATGAAACATGGCGTCGGCAGGAAATCATGAACTCACCCTTTTTTATGAAATATTAATTCGTGCATTGTGACACGAATATGTAGGTTCCCGGCGGAATATAAAAAAACTATTTAACTATGATTTGCTGAAGGCAGACAGCGTCAGCGTTAAATGAATCCGTCGTCCAAGAAACGCCGAAGGGAAAAAAGAGTGACATTTGTTCAACACAGAGAACATTAAGCCTTACACTCAAAGATGACAGATATACTTTTTTTATAAAATATTTAAGTTTCAAAACATAATTGTTACTAGAGGTAGTGCCATGCTGCATTGGTGGAGTGTAGTGCATGCATAGTGCACGACAATACCTCCTCCAATGCAACGGAGTAGGGCCGGCACGACCGGGGAGGTCCAACTCGCTCACATAATACCGCTGTAAAGTGACATCTTCAGTTTCGCGTTTCGTGCAGTTGTGGGTAGCCGGTGGCCCACTGGGGGGAGGCAACGCATCGGCGTAGTAATTATGTGGATGTTCATCGGTAGTCGTAAAGAGGCTCCGAATGCTCGTTTGCCCAACAATAAAAAAACCTAGGCCGTCGCCCGACGCGTCTTAGTAACCGATGAAGCAAAAAAAAAACGTGACGGATACGTAAAACATATCCTATTCTGTAAAATTGGGATTTCTTAATCAATTTTGAATGAAGTTCGTAATATTTTGCAAATATATTCCCTATTAAATAAACCAGTCGTTCCGAAGTTATGCACGAAAACGCATTTGGAATCTTTTGCTGTATCTAACATGTAAAGACTCAACGTAATTGATCTGCAAAAACTTAAATAGCACCGGTAAGGTGCACAAAACTTAACGAAGATATTCTTACGTTCAACTCAAATAATGCTTACACCGTTCAAGTGCTTTTTATCACTTAAGTGTAGTTTATCTGACAATTAAGTGAATAAATAAAGCTGAGAGTTTTACCGTCGGGCGGTGGATCTCGATAAACTCGCACTTTGAAATATTCACACCATTCTAGAGAGCAAAAGTGAATTTACTATTTACACTCTGTTGCTTTGTAATTATGAATATATGTTAATACTGCATTGTAGTTAATTATAATGAGAGGTTTCGCTCGCTCACATTACGCCGGTGTAAAGTGATGCTTTTGAGTATTTTTTTAGAATGGGGGGCAAACGACGAATCGGAGCCTTTTTTTTAGGACTACCGACGCCCATGAACATCCACATAATTACTATGCCGATGCGTCGCCCTCCTCCCCCCAATGGGCCACCGGTATTATATGAGCGAGAGGTACCTCCCTGTCCCAATTCAGTTTGATGACTTTCGTGCTATTTGTAAATGATTGAGGATAATGGGGTGATCGAAAGTTTCTTCATGGTTCTGCGTTCGCTAGTGGGTAGTCAATAGAATCCGGCTGTTCATTTATCCCTTATTCATATTATTTTTTGGAACTACAACGCACTTTATTTTTCGTGTAACCACTTATCAGAATGTACTCTAAGAAAAAAACCGGTACGATCTACACGGGAAAAACCTAAATACACTAACTAAAAGATCAAAGAAACTACCAATCATCTGTCATAGTATTCTTACTAGGTCTGGACGTTTACCTTAAAATTCGGTTTCAATAAATTATTGATATTGTTCAATACCGAGTTGTCGGTATAATCACATATTGAGCTAAGAACAGATAATCTGTGCTGGAGCCAGATCTAGATGTTTCTAGACGGTCTGTCACGAGAATGGGCCAAGTATAACAAGAAATATCAAGAAATGGCCGATGACATATATTGTCCACACGATGCTGCGCTAACACGTCTGTTGTGAGGGGCTAAATGAAAACAAATAAACTTTAAGTGATATATTGACATGCTCATAATGAGGAGCAGAGACAACGATAAAAAAATTGCCTCCGCTTCTTAAAATGTTTCTTCATTCTCTTTGTAGTAACAGATTTGCATACAGTCTGCTACTTTAAAGACATTCCCATGAAAATGAATTGTGCAATTTTGAATTTTTTTTGCAATACACTGCAAAACATATGTTAATGTTAAGTTCCTCGGCTTGTCATTATTAAATATTACTTTAAAATAAGCGGAACAAATAAACCAGCGACATTGCGTGCTGTATAATTATTATTATTTTATTATATATAGGGCAAACGAGCACGCGGGCATTTATCGACTACCAACGACCATGAGCATGTGAATAATTATGCCGATGCGTTGCCCTCGTATCCTCTTCCCTCCCCCTAGGGGCCACCGGCTACTCACAAACCGCACGAAACCCGACACCGAAGATGTCTCTACGCCGGTCTCATGCGAACGAGAGGTACTTTCCCGGTCGTGCCGGTCAAATTCCGCTGTAACACAGTATGGCAATAACTCTCATTCTAACTGAGAATGCCCTATTATTGTAAATATCAAATAAATTATATCTTGAAGTCGATGTTTACCTCGCTCGGCCTATCTCTAATGACCTATAAGAACGAATGGTCTTAACCATTTGTTCTTGAAGGCCGAAGGGCTAATAACACTATATCATACTCCAAAACAATCCTAAAACGGATGAAACAGGTCCTATTTTAAAATTTAGCAAAATGAAATAAAACTCAGGTGTACTTGCTACTCGATATAGTTATTGCCTTTCATGAATTTTAAAGTACTTTAACACTTCTAGTAAATGATTGTTGATATCTATATTCATTATGAGTTAGTTGTTCGAAAAATTTAAACAGGCTTCTGAATAGCCTCCAATTTTAGTAAATTATGTGTTCCTTAAGTACTAGTCAAACGCAATTCTCTATATTCCATAGGTAAATATGTACCATATTTTGTAACATTAGTTAATATAGCTACTATAAATAAACTGGAGATTGGAGCCAAGGATACAGATCTTAATCTAATTTTGGTTTACCTATAAAGTACATTCCTGTCATTTCTGTAAAGAATAAATATAATATTTTTGATATCGATGGACTTGGCTAGTGAAGAAATTTTTTTATGTAATATTGAAAACGATCTTAAGGCGGACACAGGCTGTGATAGGTTACGTTATTCTTACGCGCCTCGGGAATAGCAAAGGGAAATTCCTTCCTTCCTTCAAGTGATTTTGTCATAACTATTACTGCAATATAAACTTAACTCAGTCGCAACAACATCTTAAACGAACTAAATTTTATTATTCTGTCATTGTATACGGACTTCATATCTGCGTGGTGCATAGCAGCTGGGCGTCACCGGGCTGCCGTCTCTTTCCTCGGCCTGTCCACGGCATTGTAATCTCGTGCGGTCTCCGTTTTCGCTCCGCTTTGATTAGGGAGGGAAATTGGAATTACATCCTACTCCTCGTATTTTTATAAATTCGTTGCGGGACAGTTTTAGCTTGATACATCGCGCTCCGGCCATCACATCAAAGGGATCCTAGTTGATGCCGCTGTCGATCCTGGCGGTACAGGAGTATCAGTGGTAACGATGAATGGTGGGCCGTATTAAAAAAAAGTAGTACTTTAGCATTGCTAAGCGACACAATCCTTCGAGTGGTGGCAAGTCTCCCATCCCCATCCATCAGCTCTCGCTAATGAGATAGGCGCAGGTGCACCGCGAGTTCAGCTCGCAACGGGATCTAATTAGCGCAAGAAACGCTTTGCTAATTTCACGTTTAATTATCATCAGCTTGCAGCAGGTCCACGAAGACGCCCGATGAACCATCCAGAGGGATAGGGGAACGCATTCTGCATAATTTCAATGCGGATGTTTACGGACGCTCATTTGCTCTTTTGCTCTTTTGCACTTTAAAAAATGATGACTCCTATTCATCGTCATCATCATTATCGGCGCTTATCGGTCTACTGGTTCCCATAGGCCTTTTTGAATGAACGCCAAGACGGCCGGCTACTCGCATCCATCCCGGACCAGCTACTGCACGGAGATCGTCTTCCCTCCTGGTGAACGGTAGGCCAACACTTCGTTGTCCTGAACGCGGCCTCCAGCCCAGAACCTTGAATGACTTCGTTACGAATTCCATCAGACAAAGAAACACCCAGACTCCTATTACTGGGTGGTACTCAAAACCAGAAAATAAGCAGTTGGATTTTTGAAAGTATTACTGTACGTTCTTACTTTTCGCTAAAATTCATGGTTCCAGGTCATCGCGCGCTACGGAATGTTTATATAGAAGTATACACAAACAAGCGCCCGTATATTTTGATTGTATTGGTTTTTTTTATTACTCTCCTTTTATTTGAGGACCTTCATCACATGAGGTGATTACGACCTTCCCATCGTAATGTAACATTAATATTACACCACAACCATAACAATCTCATCTTAACCTATGACTAAACCATAGCCTGCCTGCCTCCGACACTGGAGTACTCAATATGCTTTGGCAACCACCGTCGAAAGCTGAAATAACATTTGTGTTGACTTATAAGTATTATTTTTTCTGTGCTTTACCATCACCAAAAATAAATTTCATATTAATGTACGTGTATTCGAGGTATTGACACATGCACAGGTGGACAGATGAAACTCACAGTGATTCTATAAAGGTTCCGTGTTTTCCTCTTGAACTGCGGAACCATAAAAAGCTGGTACTTCAGGTATTGAATATAATAGTAGCCAAACTCGAAATAGCGGCCGGCAATAACTCACATAAAATTATTTACAACAAATGACCCTCCATAAAACTCACGTCTTAAATGCCAGGTTATCCCTTGAAATCACCATAAAATTATATACGAAATTGATGGCTGAGGGACTAAGCGCGTATTATTTAAGCCGCTAACCCCCACTTACTATGTAAACAAGCCTCATAACTCCATTTAAGGGTTGCGTACGTTGATGAAAATTTATAGGGCGGAACCCACCCTCTCGAGAACAAATTATAGCCAAGGCATACCCCTGGCTCTCTTACTATTTATTAACAAGTTATAAACTTTGTAACTAGCGTTGGAATTTGATTCCCATTTTTTAGCTACTTTCATTTTGTTTTCTTTTAGCTAATATTCTTTATTGTTCTCATTTTTACTGTCATTATAATTCTCGATTTTAGTATCTTCATTATTCTCATTTATATTCTCAGTCGTGCACTCTTAGGTGAAACTGGTTTTAGGATAAATCATCTCCCCTGGATAGTTCAGTCTTTGCAATGCTCCTCCATTCGTTGCGGTCTTCGGCACAGCTGAGACATTAGACGATGGAGGTTTGTATCACGGCTGTTATCGAGCCTGACCAACGAGGTGGACACGATCTCGACCACGTGACCGCTTGCATTCAACTTGTTTGTGTGTAACAAGTGCAAGAAGGCCTTGGTGTACAGACGTTCTTCAGTTCTCGTTTCTGGTTTAGAACAACGCGTTCTAAGTATTTGAGCATTCTTATTCGTTTAGTGGCCGATAATCTCTTCTGAACTTTGAGTTCATCTAAGATCGAAATGCCAGTTCCGAACGCCGTCGAAAGTAGCCGCCGCTGACGTCGCCAGAGCTACATTGCAAGGGAAGACCAAGATCCTCATCAGAGGACCTTTGTGGTTTCAGTGATGTTGCGGTTAATTGTAAATGGAATTATTCTCATTAGGTGATCAGAATAAATGCCAAAATGTTTGATTCTTAGCGACAGTTTGGTGGCAAAACAGATTTTGTCGCAATATACATATAACCAAGGCAGAGCCCGATTTAACATTATAAAGATGTAAGGGCAGTCTGCAGGACACTGCTAATAGGTATGTCAATAGACAACTTCGTAAGTCAAGGATGTTCGCTCACTCGACTCAACTCACTCAAGAGATCGGTCAAACAGATTAGCGTGTGAAGAGGCAGTTAAAATATTTTAGAAGGAGCGTCGTGTAAATCACAGTGTCATAGACGACAAAATAGGACTTATCTTCCGATTGATGTGGATTCGATGTGTTTATATAAAACGATTTAGCCATCACTAAATCGATTCGACTTTATGAACACTTACAATTCGGCGCAAACATTACGCGACAATTGGAGTTCATTGAATGCGAGGTTATAATTTGACGATGCTTATATTTCCCGAAAAATCATGCGAGGATATCTGTTCTTTACATAACTTGGTTTAGGATCTACATTCCCGTGATGGAATATTTGAAACATATTGACGGGTGTGCTGTACGAATAGATTCGATATGCTAATTCCGTGTTTGGTGGATGTACTCGGTCCGCTCCGTCCGGTCGTGTGTGTAAACACGGTCCGACACGTCCGGAGAGTTTGTTTGTCGGTCCCCGTTTAACATTTACTTGATATTTCCAATGGATAATCTGGTATCCGACTGAAATTGAAATTCCGTTTGAACTCTACATTCTATTGTTTCCACTAAATAGGGTTTTTACAAATAAAACGTGTTCGGATCACATTATCGATTTCTTTTTTATTTGCACAGATTTTGAATGAGATTACTCGCTGTATAATTGAGTTGCATCCGAGTAGGGACGTAGTGCACCCCACCATGGTTCAAGACTTATCGTGGCGGTGGGGCCCA
>JAFELO010000961.1:782949-811169 GCA_017140195.1 Eumaeus atala
CGGGTAGGGGGCCGTCCCACACTCCGTCTTCCCGTGCTGGGCCGCCACTCTAGTATCTTTCTTCCCTAACGGTCATTGGTTCACTTCAGCTTGCTGATTCTCGGAGCTATGTCGGTTACCCTGGTTCCCTTGCGGATTTCCGAATTTCCAACCATATCTCGCAGAGAAACACCAAGCATAGCTCTGTCCATAGCACGCTGAGTTCCATATGTCATCCCCCGGCAACACGTTATACATAACTACTTATATAACAATCATTTAGCACGGAATGTTATACATAATTTATCAATTTACAATTATTAATACGTTAATGGAGGGAAATAGCGTCACCTGACTTACATGGTATATCATTTCTGTTAAAACTTATTTACCTAACCATGAAATGAATCTCTCCGCGAACTTATTAAAGTGAAACTTCTTTATAGACGTAAAGCTTTTTCGTGAAATAAAAAAAGCGTTACGGCCACGAAAAGCTGGGAGACGATACAGGACTGGCGAGTTACCTGGCCTTGAATATTGTTTGTAATGCCGTTCACTTGTTCATTGAAATTTCACTTCTATCACTTTATTTTAATATAGTCGAGTTAAAAGTAACACGTTTTCATAACTTAAAACACACTGGTGAGGAGAGGGGGGTTAAGTATATGATCTTGCAACCTTGGAGCACAAGAGACAAAAAGCCCTGGTTAACAGAGTGTGTTGTCCAGTTACATGGAGATCATTGCTCAGGCGACATGTTGGACGGGCGCCTCTCATACAGCAATTGACATTTTGAACCGTCAGAGAGTCGCCCGACAGACGTTTGATACGAGTGGGCATGGAGATTGTGCACTGATTATTGGTCGTACCACGACGTTACGAGCCCACGGCAGATTTATCAAGCTGTATTACGATGTACCCAATATCTCATTGGGTGCATCGTACAATAAATAAGCTCATATTTTAAATAAATACATGTTCGGATTAAATAAATTGGAAGTACCAACAAAAAGTGTAATTCTTATTTCTTAAAGGTGTATGATATCTCAAATTTTACAAATATGAACTGAAAATAATTTATTGCAGATACAAATTTTAAGCCAAGTGTTGGTCACATTATCAAGACGAATCTAGCGACACCGACGACAATATCAGTCAGGTTGTAGTAGGGAGCGTAGCAATCCACATACATACGCTACATAAAACATTACTCCTTATGGTGCATTCGGATAAACAATACCTCACTCCATGATTAAGTTAGAATGACGTGTGTAACTCTCAAGTAAGCAAACAATTTCATCATTGTGAACTCATTATCATATGTGGATATTTTATCCGCATAATCGGATATTATGAAGTGCTCGCAGACTCGCCTGTTAGATTAACAGTATTCGTGAGTATATAAGAATTGTGTGTTTCAGCAATTCACCCACGTTAAAAATAAAATGTCTCAGAGATAACTTACGAAAAAAATGAATAAAAACCAATATTTTTCTGGTCTGCAGCGCGCTAACAGCCATACAGGTAATATGAGGCCCGTCAGTCTAATGAGGCAGCGCGTGAAAGTTATTAAAAACTTTCTGTTCATGACCCTAATAGTTTTCCTACATCGCACTATAAATATGTCAGCGAATTACATAAGCAAGGACATATTATTATATTTTGCTCTCGTGATGCATATTACTTCCGTTGAGAATCGAATACCAACAATTCCTTATTAATTTTATTTGAAAGTTCAAAGTTATTTCACATTACCCCTATCACCCCGTAACTCTTAAAAAAGCTCCAATAAGTGCTCGTATATACCTATAAACCCTCACCACTTTGTTAATGGCGATATCAGTAAAAGCCACTTGTGACTCGCAAACCTAATTGCCTGCAGAGGGGGGCTGCCACAAATTCCACGGCGCTGGCCTGATGCAGGTAATTACTCGCGGCGGCGCGGCGCTTCGGCATAAAACCTCATTTACACTACAGCCATAACGCTACTACGAATACTCGATATAAAAAACTGTCACATTTTTTATTTTACCATAAAATATTTATTATGTTCCGTAAAGGGAATCGGCACTAGGGTCGAGGCAGGAGAGAGTCTAAACATCGATACGCTTTTTTTAAATACATTGTTTACTTTAGTCTATTTTATTTACTTTTTGTGTGTTAAATACACACAAAAACTAAAACAGAGGGTTTGGTTTTTATAGTAATTTTTTGCATTTTTTTTACTATTTAAACTAGATTAGTTTCTCTAGTCTCACTGACCTACTGATCTCTGAAATCAGATCTTCTAAAATGGATCACGAAACTAAATTAGACCCTACCTCACAAGTTTATGTCACTTGAGGTTATCACCGAAATTTTTTTCCTTTACGTGCCTCAACATCATTTGTAGAAATTGTCACATCTGACGAGTCCCCCCCAGGCTCGCATTTGTAATAGGTTACAAGTCGAGTTGGCGAGGTAGAGGTAACGCGGTTAACTAAAATTTCGTCTACTACGTTTATAATTGCATACTTATAGTGTTATCTCTATGTGTTCTCCAATCTGTCTCGTTGATTTCGGCGTGAAAATTAAAAGTGATCGTCTGACTCGAGTCTTAACCAGATCATGAAATAAAATCGGTAACTTTTTCATCAGAATATGCTACCATTTATTGAATCACTTGATATATTCTTATAGTGTCATAGCACTTGGACAATTGAAATAGGAGGGAGGAGTTAATTGAAATCTCGAAAAGAAGTGAAACTATTTCAAATTTTCTTTGTTCCTTCAACTATGTGAAGTAAGTATCTTGGCACAATGAAATGTTAGATGTAGATGATTAATATATTGCTGTAGCACAAACTGTAGCCCACAATTACATCTCAGTATGGACAGACATTTTAAAGAATATTATATTAATATATATATATATATATATATATATATATATATATATAAGTACCTGCTAGAACACCCACGACTAGCCAAGGTACTGAGGCCCATGATGTCATAGGTGGCGAGCCTATGGCCACTTCGGGCACATTCCAATCCCGGACAATATAATGCGTGCACAGAATAATCTGAGATAGTTGTCCGACCTGGAGATCGAACCCAAGACCTCACGCGGCTAACAGTCTTAACAGGCGACACTCGTACCGTTACACCACAGAGGCGGTATATATATATCAGCCCTTATAGGTCCACAGCTGGACATAGGCCTCAGTTAATGAACGCCAAGTCGGAGTAAATATGATTATAATAAGGCTCCCATTTTATTCTTCATTATTTATCGCCGGTAGCTATACAATGAAAGACAAAGACAACGCTATATGAACGATAATATCGCGATCTCTATTATTCCTCGCCGGTAATGTTAGTTTCAGTATAAATATCTCAAAGCACCTACGGCGTAGCGCCGCTACAAATTTCTACAAACTCGTGCTACGTTGTAGAGAGAATTAAGATGCTATTTTAGTAAAACTACTGCTAAGAAACATGTTATAAATTCCGTGTTATATTTTAATTAATTCACTTGTTCCTATAGTATTTATTATTCTTCTTAATCATCATCGTCGGTCCGAAAACGTTCCCTACTATTCGTAAGTCTTTCTCAAAGAGCGCAGGTGACACTTACGAGACACTTGCATCCAGCGTGTCCCCGGGACCTCAAACAAGTCGTCAATCCAGGAAGTAGAAGACCGTCCACGGCCGCACACTGAGCCTTCAGAGATTCTATAAGATATTTAGCCTGCCCATATGTTCTTAGTATTTTTCCGTCATCAATTCATTGATGGATTAGATAGTAAATGGTTCAATGTTCATTGATCAGTGGACACTCCAAATGACCCGACCCACTTTATGAGGAGGGTCCGGCGTCTGAATGTTAGCTGATTGTGCAGATGTGATCCGAATGCTGCTTTGTTTCCTCTGGCAAAAAAATGATGATATTCTAAAAACAATGATATAATTTTACGATTTCTCCAAATGGTGTATGTACATAGTTATCTTCATTAACTTTACGTTATTTTCTTGTTTTATATTCAAAGTGCCGTAGAATTATGCCCACATGCGAGTTCTTTGTCACATCTCGCGCTGGTTTGTGTAAATAACATTCAAAGCGGAAAGTTTGTTCAAATACGGCCCTGGCAGGATCAAAGCTGAAAGACTTTTGTCTAAGGAGTGTTTTAATTTGTGCAAACACGAGATTACTTCGTTGTGTTTGTTTTTTTTTTTCGCGCTAATGCTGATGGTTTAAGCGCTGTTTACAAGTTTTTTATAAATAAAGCGAGTGCAGGCGACTTTTGCAGTTGCAGTTGGACTGCCGTTGTAATGCCGCGAGTGTATTGACTGTATTACAATATTATTTTGGCCATCAGACGCTACTTCAGCGTTTAGCAAAATATTTAAAGTACGAAATATATAGAAATTGTTAAAAACACACATTTTACTGCTTGTCTTGTGAGAGTTGAGACCGGTACTAAATTATATGTCCGATATCAAATTCTCTTTATGAATGACACTGACCTCAAGGTCAGTCGCAAGACTTATTAAACCACGTGTAGAATTTTAAAATAATTGATCCGAATGAAAATTATCGCTTTTCTGTAAATGTTTGATTCGGTATAATAGTGTATAAGAACTGTTTTTAACAGAATGGCCAAGGCGTCTATTGAAAGGGTTTTCTTCAGCCACCGTCCACACTCTACAGCGGCTATAAAGTGGCTTATACGCTGCTTGCGTGCTTAAATAAATTTAAGTTATAATGAAACTCAAAAAGAACGTTAGGATAACCACGAGTCATAAAACCATTGTATATGTTTTGACATCCAAATCTAGTGTACTTGTGACGACAAATCAACAAGCCCCAACTCGCTGTTGCCGCGGTTCTCTCAGCTCTGTACTACCATAATGTTGTGCAGGACTTACACGCGTCAGCTGCGCTCAAACACTTTGTAGTGATTATAACATTATTAGCCATCTGTGTTAATTTTCAGCACAGCGTGTGTGAGACATCTAACACCTGTAGCTTCTATTATTACACTTTTGCAGATTAGCACTAAAGCAAACCTATATTAATATGATTAAACTGAAGAGTTTTTGTTTGTTTGTCTGTTCGCGTAAAGCTCTGGAACTACAAGTTGAAAAAAATATTTTTGTTTCTATATTTATTATGATGCTATGTATCATGACCAGTCGACTAATAGAACCGAATTCACGCGGGTAAAACCATGGGGCGCTGCTTGTTAATAATTAAATCATTATCGAACTTTATCTAATCTCACTAATGTTATAAATGTGATAGTTTGTTTAGAGTACATTTTATGTAAAACCGCGGGCACTTTGTACATAACATGGTGACGGGCAGTTGTCGCTTGCAGTTGCAGTTGCAGTCGGTCGCTTATAACTCAGCTGATAGTTAGGGACGCGAGTTTTAAAAAACTATTTTGTATATATGCTATAAAGTCACGTACTTTAATGGTATTATTGAAAAGATCAATGACTCTTAATTCGCACGGGTGGCACGAATGTAGCAAGAAAATTAGTAAGGACTTTTTTTTTTAACACCACGGTATTTATTTTTTTTGATCGAGCCGCTCCGGAATAGAATAGAAAAAACATTTATCTAGTCAATAATTACACTGATCTACACTGACAGTATCCCATTTTTAAATTAGATTACAAACAACTTATAAAAACAAAGCAAGGGAAAAGCAATAATAACAAAAATTAACATTGATATTGCTCGACCGCGTTTATTGAAATGTGTACTTAGTGGGTAATCGGTATGCGAATGAAGTACATCTGTACTCATTATATAAAGCTTGTTTGTTTGAAGATGCTAACATCAGCGACTACAGGCCCGAATCGGGAAAATATTTTTGTGTTGAATAGTCCACTAGTCGAGAAAAACTAATAGGACGGAAAATACGAGAGTGGAAGTAAAGTATAGTTTAACTACTTATTCGATGGAAGAACCCGCGGAACTCCGGCAGTGAACAGATAATATCTTCCAGATGCTTCTACGTAGAGACGTGTATGACACGTGTTCAAGTTATGCTAATGCTGTGCATGTACAATGTTTGTATGTAAATATTCTATGTAATGAGACACAGGCAATCTGGCGGCAGTACGCGCCGTGACTAATTGATCAAGTAAATTCCACGTGAACCTTGTGGAACTAAATTAAAGTATGTTATATCATGAGAGATTCTCGTGAAACTAAATTAAACTATATTACGTTCTAACTACGTTGATTAGTGCGGGGGTTCTACAATACAGCCCCTGGGGGCGGTGTGTTGGCTTGGCATTCACCCTTCGTACACACGGAGCTTCATGATCGGCGCTTATTCTTTCACTCAAAAGAGTAATTTCTAGACAAAGACCCTAATTCACAAGTTTCTATTAAAGCCCCGGCTACAAACTGTCGAATAAACTACAAAGTTCGATTTCACATGTTATGATTACAAACAGTTAACACGAAGCCTTCGAGTGTTAGTTAAATTAAAGTATGAAATAGCTACTGAATCTTCATTACCGTATGCAACCGAGCCTTAATCTTGACTTGACTACTACATATATATTGAATGCGGTAAACTACGGCTACTCAAAAATGGCGAAAAAGTTTCGATATTGATAACTTCATATGAAAATGAGAAAGGGAATAACTCTGTTGGTTCGAACTTGTAGATAGAATGGCAGATAAAAGTTAATAAAACAGGTATAAAATGGGAATATGGAAGGATGTAGGTTTCGGGCAATACCAAAACTGACATACCGTGATTGATCGGGTACAGTCCGACGGTGATGTCAAGCGTCTTCGCAACCGGCGTGTCGGTATGAAGAGAGTAATGAATGTGGAGGAGGCAAGGCAGGTGAGGATCCTGATATGTGGCGCTCCATTCTCTCCGGCTACTCTATTGGGGAACTGGCGTGGATATGTATCGTTATTGAAATCATACACTCATACACACGAATATTGGATAATAATGAACGTTAAGAATTCCTGAAACATTTTGCGAAATAGTTTGACTTTTCAGTACATCGCACATCAGTTCTCAAAGCGTTAAGCGGCACGATGTGGTTTGATACCGGACGCGTCGTTAACTTTAACAGTCGGCTGCCGACGCTGCGACCGCCGCCAAAATTTTTTAACAAACTTCAAAGTTTATTTTCAAAATACAATGTGTTAAAAATACAAGCTTTTTATTATGGAGTTGTAAATGATCAGAAAAAGTTTACCAAATCCTTCGGGTAGTGCAAAAAATGTTTTTCCTTTTGTTTGTTTTCTAAGTTTACAGGTTTTTACTATTTTAAAGACAGCATATTATCAAGAAAAAAATGATTTCTTATAATGTTATGTGCGGTTACTGATTTTTGTGTATGGTGTCAATTATATCATCATCATCACGACCATCAGCCGGACTACGTCCACTTCCCCATAGCGCCATAGGTCATTGTTACGAGCCACTTGCATCCAACGGCTCCCCGCCAACTTAAACAAATCGTCCACTAAATATTGATGAGCATTATTCTTCTTCATTCATTTACCACTTTGGAATGCCACAAAGGGGCCATTCAACTGTCGCAATATGTCTCTCAGTTAATATGGTAATAACGTCACAGTTGCATAATTTTAATTTAAGAATATGAGGAATAATGTTGCAAACTTTCTCACGATTGTTGCAAGTAGTTTTCTTTGTCGTTTATAAACATTAGCGTTGCGTGTCCGGGTCGTAAATTACAGCAGTGTTATCTGTGGACCGGGCTCGCTAATTATAAATAGTTTGGCGAAGTTACGTCTTGTGTGACTAGCTGGGGAGCTGTAATGTATTTGTAATTACAGAACTATCGCGCTCGCAAGTTTCCTACGACAATAACAAGACACATAATCCTAAAAGGAGTGTTTGTTCGACCGTTATAGTAGAACTTGTCGTACGCT
This sequence comes from Eumaeus atala, assembly GCA_017140195.1. Lineage (NCBI taxonomy): Eukaryota > Metazoa > Arthropoda > Insecta > Lepidoptera > Lycaenidae > Eumaeus > Eumaeus atala. Next base: position 790,850 of record JAFELO010000961.1, read on the forward strand.
CAACTATTAGAAACCGAATAAATTGTTTCTGTCAAGAATCAAGTTCTATTACTTTACACTTGAATTTAATATTATCTTAATTAAATTTATATAATCGTTTCTCGTTTATTCTAACATAGACATCTTAAATCATCTTCACAATCTCAACATTATGGCTTTAATTATTTTTTTTTTAATATAAATAGTAAACATTCGAATTTATGGTAGCAAATTAGGCTCAAAAACGGTGGCTCCGTGGCTTTTGGAGTCAGCTCACTTCTATCTATTATCTTATCTTATCTATTTTATTTACAATTGTAAGGCTCCGGTTTCAGGTAAGTGTTAAACTACCTAGTTCTTTCTTAACTTTGAGCAGCATACAAATGTTACTTATTGATATAGGAAAGTAATCTGTAAAATCGGTTGTAAATCACGATCTGAGCCGAGACTATCCCGGAATATTAACGTCTGCGGCCGATATCCGTTCTATTCAACAAATGAGGCAGATATATTTGATTCCATCTGAACATGTAAAGGTAACATGTCCTTACTCACGAACTTCTGGATAACGCACAGTTGAAGCTGCTGTACAAGTTCTACATCAACAAGTTGTGTTGTGTGTTGCGGTCGAGCTGAAGTTTATACAGGCTTTTATGACCTAGGAATCGGCAAAGAACGGACTTTTGGAAATTCTATCCCTAAAACGGTGAAATATTGCTTGAAAGTTTATATGAAAAAATCAAAATTTACTCGTGTGAAACCGCGGACGCAGCTAGTGGTGAGAGTGAATGGTCTGTTCCGAATTACAATAATTACGTGCGCAAAGTGCAGCGGTCGGTAGAAGTGTGACGACTGGTCCGGTCGCTATCTTAGAAACTTTTCTCATTTAACTTATTTCCTTTATCTGGCGTGCGGGAAGCGCGGGGGGACCGCGCGGGGAGCGTGCAGGGAGCGTGCGGGGAGTGCGCGAGGAGCGCGGGGCAGGGGCGTCGCTTGTTACACTTATCGCCTTTATTAAATTACTTGGTAATTTCAATAGCCGGCTCCTTGTTTATACTGAAACGTTTTCACCCAAAGACTTGGTTACTCCGATTAAATTTTGTCCCTTCTGCGTCTAATCTTTGTTCTTACGCAACGTTTTGTTTCGTCGGGATGGATTTTACGAGCCTTGTCTGCTTAAACATTTATAAAAGTTGTTTCGATGTTGCCAGGGTAAACTTTTTACCAATTCTCATCACATTTCCGTGTAATTGTAATGTATTTAATATTGTAAACTATACATATTGAAATACACGTGGTGAAGCACATATAACACTTACGTTTCCTGTTATGTTAATTATTACGAGTAATACGATTATTTGTACTACGCTCTTCCTCATGTTGTTGTTCTCTTGTCGTGTTTCCTACTCGTCTTCTTTTGCTTAACCTTATCCCGTTTCTATATCATATGATATCGAAGTAGGCTGCCTAATCTAGGGGATTTGACGAAGGCAGTTTTAATATAGAGCGGCTGCCATCTCACATCTGTAACCCAGAAGGGAAACTAAGCCCAATCCTAGATAAGGTCGAATTCGAATACACAATCTGGGTTTCCTCACGATGTTTTCCTTCACCGTAAGAACACTCAGAGAATGTACTTGAATTAGAAAACTCATTGGTACATGGCCGAAATCGAACCTGGGTACTCGAGTGGGAGTCCTCAGCGCTACCCACTAGTCCACTGAGGCTCTGTTTTATCATGGTTCTTACTATTATTTATTATTATTTTTCATATAGTCTATATAAGTATATATTTCTTATTGTTCTGTATGTATGTATTATTTTTCCTGTAAATTTATAAAATACTGTTACGAGAATTAAAGAAATGTTTGCAAGAAAATCATCATATCTAATCATTTACTATAGACGAATTTGACTATTCTTGTGTAACACCGGCCGTACCCAGCATTTGCAATTTCACCTACGTAATATGCATCTTTGTCTCGAAAATAGAATGGCTACGCGATGAGGTTTATACACTAACTCTTAGTTTGAGGTTATAACAACTATTAAACAAGCTGAAGCTATTTGACCACTTAACCGATAACCGGGTGTGTAGGGTTCAACCAGTGCGTTCTCCCCGTGATGCCCTCCGGGGCCGAAACATGGCCTCTTAATTTAGGACTGGATCTTAAGTTTGCGGTAGCTCAGCGGGCTATTGAACGTGCTATGTTTAGTGTTTCTTTGTCCGATAGAATTCGCAACGTAGTCATAGGGCAGAGAACTAACATATCCGATATCACGCGAATAATAAGCTCACTGAAGTGGCAATAGGCAGGCCACACACTCGTAAGATCAGATGGCAGATGGGTCCCTTAGGTTCTGGAATGGAGGCCACGTTTAGGACAACGAAGTGTTGGTCGACCGTTCTCACCAGGTGGGAGGACGACCTCCGTGCAGTAGCTGGACGCGAGTAGCGGGAGATCAGCCGTCTTGACGTTCATTGAAGGAGGTCTATGTCCTATGACGATGATGATGAATCATTTAATCATCAAAACCTCCAAGTTCTCGTTTGCCCCCTAGAAAAATTTAAACTATAAAAAGAAAATATGTAAATATTTTATGTCACAAGAGGTAAAAAGAGCAGTAGTATCATCAGATGGCAGATTCAACGACAACGCGGCACAGCACTCGCACACAACTCTTGGAACATAGCAGGAGCACGCTGAAGGGCCGTATCCTACAGACGTGTTGATGTTAACAGGTCATGTTGAAATGGTCAGGTATAGGAGCAGGTAGTGCCTGGTGACACTACGTCCTCCTATGGGGCCGCACGGCCGGGGAAGTACATCTAGCTCACTTAATACCGGCGTAAAGTGACAGCGTCGCTGTCGCGTTTCGTGCGGTCCGTAAAGTAGCCAGTGGCCCGTTTGAGGTGGGGATGATAGCTGGGCGACATATCCGCGTAACAATCACGTGAATATTCATGAGCGCCGGTAGTCATCAAAAGACTCCGATTACTCGTTTGTCCCCTTATCCTATAAAAAAAATTAGACACGCGTGTTCTGTTTGTCACTAAAAAAAACTCGCTCGTACACGCTCATATAGCTCATCCGCTTTTATAGAGACAACTTTTACTTCATACCGGTAACCGTTGGAAACGAAGCTTCTAGATTGGCGGACCCACGTCGGAGCACGGAGCGTGGGACGGCCTCCTCCGTGGGCTGATGACTTGGTTAAGGTGACGGGGAGCCACTGGATACAAGTGGCATGTGACCGTCACCTTTGACACTCTATAGGGGAGGCTCATGTCCAGCAGTGGACATCATACGGCTGACGATAATGATGATAGAGATATGGGATATAAGATACTATCTAGATGGCTCTTCAACTTCTGCACACCTCAAAGAAAGTGTAATACGACAAAATAAGGAAAACCACACATGTAGAAGAAGAACAACGATTTTTATTATACCTCTGAGCAAAATTTTAGATTTTTGAAGATTATTAATGATTAGCACGTGCAAACAAACAAACCCGCCAACAATAAGAAGATACTTTAAAGATTTCAATCTTCAACTTTTACTTGGACTAAGATTTACCTTAAAGAGATGAAAAATTAATATTGATATCGGAAACCGATCAGTTGGAACTTCGTGTTCATTGCCGCGGAAGAAGCTGATCGGGAATGTGGTTTTGTTTCCACGAGGCGGACCTGTCGCTAAATCACATCCTAGCATAACATATGCCCGAGCCGTCGTCAATCGGTTTGTGAGGGTCCGACTGTACAATTGGGTGCCGGGTAAAGGTGCAACCTTTATGCTAATGGGCGTTCGCTAGTCGTTAAATGGCTCCGACTATTTGTTTGCTAATGGTGGCCCATTGTAGGAGAAGAAATGGAGGGCAACGCATCGGCATAGTGATCATGCAGATTTTTACTATACCATAAAAACAAATCCGATATTACATCAACATCACCATGGAGATAGGTCTCTTCGGCTGCCAGGAAGTTCTTCGTTAGAGCTCCTGTACTCTCGTACATTCAGCTGTGTTACCTGAATGCTTAATTCACCACTATGATTTGTTGACAAGCCAACGTCTATTAAAATGCGCATATTTAGAGGACATGGCGTTACTTATGGGGTTTGTGAATACCTCATTATGTTCGTATGACATGTGAGGGAGCAAGTGCCGACACTAGAAGCTACAATGAGTTGACGAGCTCGCGGCTGGAGCCTGTCACCTCTGCCAGTCAGCCGGTAGCATTGTCTGTATGTAAGGATAAACATTTGAGATAGGAATGAAGAGTTCTTGTGCTTTTCATATGGCAAAAAAAATGAAAAACCTATGGAGGTATTAACCGTATATCCCCCTTTCTTTTTATTCTTACGTGCGCCACGGAGAAAATATAATAATTCTTGGTTTATTTTCGTTCTAAAAGTCTTTTTAAATAACTGGTATTGACATGAAAGATTTATCTCAAACCGACACTTAGAAACTAAAATAAAGATACGTCATTCAGAAACGCCAAATATAAACTTTTATTTGTCTATAGCAACATCCTCGGGGATTGGCAAAATCTTTAACGTAACAAATATAACCGTAACATGTAAATAAATACAACAGACGGACCACGAAGTCATTAAATCAATTGCTATTAGAAGTTTACGTAGACGTTTACTTAACTCAGCCACATCATATATTATTTTGCGAAAACCATCAAACATTTCTTCACCAACGCCTCCGCCGTAATATAAATGTTCATTTTAATTAACGTCAGCTTGCTTATGTCAAAGTTGGAACCAACATAACTTCCACCTAACTTAACTTATTCAACGGGAGCTGCGAATTAAAATCAAAAGTTTTATTAAAATCGTTTAGGGAAAGGTAGCAAAATTTAGAAAACTGCAACAAAGATAGCAAGCGTTCTTTTTTCTTTTGGTGACACAAAGAGTCGAACGGCAGAAAGGTTCATTTCTCCAAATCCAATTACACTTTTTCATCGAGACAGTTTTTAGATTGAGCTCGTCGGGATGGATAGTAAAATTAGAGGAATCTAATTGTTTAAAAGCGAGTGCAATGCATAGACGATTTTGAATCTTATCACCGTTCGCCAGGATCGATTTTATAATATTTGAAGTTGGGCAATAAGATTAGAACAAAGAGCTGTCATCGTTCTCGTGTAAAACATGAAGGATGCGATGGAACTTTATTGCGTACGACCTAATGAATTCAAATGCGATAATTGAGCAACTTGCAGCACACTTTACATGGCAACAACAATATATTTAAACTTTACTTAATTTCATTAATTTAATCCATTAAATAAGGAACAATTTACATTTGTTCCACAATTTTGATAAAACTCTATTTCATTTCTCTACTAGCATTGCCATCATAGAAAATTTACGACCCTGGCCATTTGCCCCGAAATAATGTAACCCTACCACTCCAGTTAGACCTAGTGGGGAGCGCATGTCTCTTCCCTAATAAAAATTGTACGTAAGTTGCACTACAAAAATAAAACACTCAATGAAGTTGGATTCTATCAGGAACCCGACATGTTCGAAACTTCTTCCCCGACTCAGCAGTTTAATGATCAAACAAATTGCGCACATTTCTAACGAGTAAGAAGTTTCAATAATGAAAAATTCGTCTTGCAACAAACTGTGAGCCGGGGAACTTTGATTGGATCCTCACACCGTTCATTACGAGCCGCGTCTGACGGGGGACTTCAAGCTATTTACCAATAACGCCGCGTCTCAAGCCTTTACGTGCACACGTGCTTGTGAATTCATTTCTAATCATCATCAATTCCTTTTGTGGCGCTCCATCCTCTCTCCCCCTTTAGGGAACTGACATAAAGAGACGGTGTGTGTGTGTGTACAAATTCTTTTTCTTTGTTTTTTTCAGTTCTTGAGTAAGAGCTGGTGAGGTGCGTGGGACTCGCGGCTACAGGGCACCTCGGTGACTGGCCAGTCCCCCATAAGTGACCGGAATTCTCCAACAGTAGGCTGTAGCTTTAGTATTCTCGGAGTTTACGCCTTTAGTAAAGGTTTAAATCGTGATGTACATCTTTTGCGCACCTCTTACATTTGTATCCCGCTAAGAACAAAACCTCAGCAAAACGTTTATTCTAATAACAAATTTGTCTGATCACTTGATGACAGACAATCAGAAGATCTACAAATCCACCGTCATCCGAACTGAAGCCAGCGTGCGACTAGGGTTGGCACAGCCTCTTAGCGCTACCGCCACATTAGTGAGACTTTACTAACCCAGCCCAACTGTAGATCGTGTACTTCAAAAGTGTAATTCTGTTTATGGAATTCGATTATTTATATTTAAGTGAACTAATAAGGGCTGCTAATCGTGCTGATGATGGAACTTCAAGTTCGCTCTCTGTTGGACTCCACTTCTGCTCAAATCAACATATGCGAGCAGAAGTTATTGTTATTGTTCGTTGCGTGTGTTGTAAATCAAATTATTAATTTCATTTCGTCCGGACTTCTCCCTTTTATTGTCTCCTGCTGTCGTCTCTCAATATTTATGTTGTTGATCAAAATATGTTTCATTTTCCTTTTCATTTCACACAAAAAATACACTACAACCATTCCACTGTATAAGGAGTGTCAAAAAATATTCTTTATCAAATAATTTACTGTGTAAAATAATCTTAAATCTAAGCGACTAACAGTAAGGTTTTAGTGGAATAAATTGTTTATATAACACAATTGATTATCGCAAAATCATCCACAAAAAATATAATTTATGTAAGTTAAAAAAATCATATGACACGACCAAGATCTTGGCCTATTGGAGGGGAGGAGGAAAAGTCCTAAGGAGGGTAACGCATCTGCATGATAATAACGCGAATGTCTTTGGGCGTAAAGCCTCCCCCCTCCTCCCCATCATTTGAATACTTTAAAAAAGAGCAAGGTGCGCCCAACTTACCAGTGAACCATATGAACTCTTACAAGTCGCACCAATCGCGACTGCAGGAGCGACGGCGTAACGTGCACTCCGAGGCACCTGGCACGGGTGTATCACCGCCTCGAACCCTCCGCACGACACACGGCTGAATACTCACTAGATCTCCTTACCATGACCACGTGGCAGTCACACCGGTACTACGTCATCAAGGGGTACTTTCACTGCCTCTTACCTAATAATTATCACGGTGGAGAAACAGCTTCAAGATATACTAGGATACTTCCTAAGGAAGTAAGAGTAAGAGGAAGAACACCGCTGATGACGGCACTGCTGGGAAAGTATCTGTGGTTCACATGAAACCTACTTAAAGTGACAGCTACGTTGTCGCGTTTCATTCAGTTTGTGAGTTTGTTGGATTTCCGGCCCCCCCTGAATTGAAAATATGTACCGGTTTGTTATAGGCATACACCATAGTGAATTATTATTACGAGTAGAACCAAGCGATCCTCGTCTGGTGCCGAGTGCAAATTGTTACAAGGATAGTTGAGCTTGTAGTTTCCACATCGCACAATATTTATACTATAACAGTGAAGCGGTTCTTCAGCGCCACTCCATTACTGCAGCGCTCCAGAGATTTGAATACACCTTACAGCGGAACTGCATTACACTATTAAGTCCACTTCCAATTACATTAATAGCCCAGCTCGTCGCCGTTCCCGCTTACATGTCTCTTTCATAGAGGCTGAGCTATTGCGCCATTACATCTGGGCCAAGCGTGAAGTGGTAATCCTCGCGGTAAGAGGCGTGAAGTGACAGTTGCGCTCACGCGTTACATATTCATATTATGCATAGCAAGGATGCGGATCTTTATGAGGTCCTAAAAAGTTCCAAACTTTGCCCCCGAGTGCTACAAAGCGCGAACACTATGGTATGGATAAGTCAGGAATATAATTTTCAATCGCTTTCATAGACCATGTGCTATTCAATTTTTTTATGGAGTAGGGGGGGCGAAGACAGGGATTATATCTCTCGTGCACAATACCGATTTACGCGCCTTCACTGGCCCTGGGTGGGGTCCAGTGGTGTGTGGGGCTCGCGGCACAACAAATCATGCGGCTAGTCAGCCCCCTAAGCAACCGACGCCACCTGCAGATGGAGTTGACCCATATCACAGGACAACCCCACCAACTTTGGGACAGTGCAATGAGGTGAGGTTCCCATGCTCGCCCCATGCCCCGTTCGCATAAGCGCCTCAACCTTTTGCTCTTTTATCCACTCTGATTATAAGAGGGATACAACCCTTTACTCTTTTTATGAGAGGGGTATGAAAGCAGCCCCCTCCTCCGTTGAATTGACTTCGCCCAGGGTGTCTCGGTTAATCCCAGGCTACTGAGCCCCACCGCCACGACAAGGCTCGAACCATGGCGGGGAGTCTTGTGTTGGACCTGCTATAGTAAGAGGTAATGTCGTACCGCAGGCATGACCGTGGAGGTACCTTTCACACACATGATATGCTGTCGCGTTTCGTGCGATTTGTAAGTAGGCAGGGACCCATTGATAGGAAGGAGAACATCACATCTGCATTACAACACAACACAACAATTATACGGATGTCTATGGACGCCGGTAGTCATCAGAAGGCTGCTCGTTTGTCCCCTCATACTACTATAGAACCTTGTGCAAATGTTACCGACGTGCATAGCTATTCTGATACGAGCACACGTTTAATGAGCAGTAGCGCCGCATCTGACAATATCGAGGAGGTACCTCCCGCTCATATGATGCCTCCGCAGCAACAGTCATGTCATAGCGTTCCATGCGATGTCAGGTGGCAGGGAAGGAAGGAGGAAAGGAGGACAACGCATCAGTATGACAATAATACGGATGTCGATGGGCGTTGGTAGTCATCAAGAGGCCTCGATTGCTCGCCTCCCCCTATACTTTAAAAAGAAAAGGAGTGGAGGATCCACACACCTTACGTTAGTTGGACACCCGCCTCGCTAAGGCGATAGATGTCCAAAAGATCTGATTACACCATAATTACACCATAGAAATACCTGTAGTATATGTGACTTTCCAACAAATCACGCTCATAAAACCTTCGTACAAAAACATAACATAAATATTAGTCTGTTTACATTGCGCTAATATTCGTAAGAAACAAATGGGCGCAGATTCTCCGCCGATACATTTTTAATCTAAATTCCGTCGGGCCTCCCTTTGTTCTACATCTGATTACCGATCATTATTGGATCGGATGCATCCGTTCCACCTGACTAAACAACATTGATTCAGAATCTTCAGCTCACTTGCCCGCCTACGAAATATATAACAATAAGGGGAAACAATTCCGCACTATGCATATAAAACAACGAGCTAAATCTTCATATACTTTAAATAGCTATATCCCAGGGTAATCAATTTCAAGAGATTTCTTGTGTAATACAAATAAATTTCTATGATAAATTGACAAAAATGCTGTAATTACATTGTTAGGATTGTCGTATCTCTTTAAATAAAAAAAAACCTCTTTTGAAGTAATGAAGATTAGAAATACACTGTACCAAATGCTATTCACCTGCTTGAAAACATGGACAAATCTCATACCTGGTCCACTCACTAGTGCTACGTGCAGCTTGTGTAAGTGTGATGGTTACTTTGTATTTTAGCATCAATTTTCATTGGCATCGAACGTGTTAAAGCGGACTGGCAGTCCCCCATGCTCAATGTGTTATTGTGGGGTCCACAGACATCTGTAGCAGCAGGTGTTCATAGTAGGAGTTAATTTTGGTGAGGCTGGTCGTCACAAACACTTGCATACCTTATTTCACCACTCAGTGACAAAATTTTGAGAATTCCTTTTTTAGCTAAGCTTCCGTCTAGGTCATACCAAACGCTTGCATGCCATATCAAGCCTTAATCGTTGATGTCGTTATTGTGTTATGTTTAATTTAGGTTGTCATTGTTACCAAAACTATACCTACTAATATAAATGCGAAACTGAGTTTGTACAGGCAATGTAACGCTTTCCCGCCGTAATCTCGAACAGATATTGATTACTTTTGATATCGAGGTAGGTGTGACTTCTGATGTGGACACCGGATACTCTTTAGCCGTGTACGTGAAAGTGATAATGTTTCTCTAGTGGGCGCGCTAACACGTGGGCAGCAGACTTGTAACACTGGTAATATAAACAGTTCGCTGTAACTTGTGATGCCTGAGGCTAGGCTGTGACACGGGTACCCTGACGGGTACAATACCCTGGGTATTTAAGTTATACGACCCCAGGCGACAGTGGACATGTGGATAATTATTATTAGCGACACCCTGATTTATGTATTATATTAGGTATGTAATTATATAACTAATCAATAATGACAAAAGGCACTTTATAGAGAATAAATTTTGTATTAATTTTAACATTCGTAAATGTTATAATTCAGATTAAAATTTTTATCAGTATTATTATAAAGAGAAATATATATATTAATATAACAAGTAGTTTCATGACACTTCGTCAACAATTTTCGATACTACGACATATATTTAAAAACTTAAAAGACGAATTCTTTCAGCGTTATTTAATTGGTGGTGGCAGTTGGCGTTGTTTTCTCGGCGTGTACGCTGCGGAGTGAAAACAAAATGAAATTAGAGTGGAACGCACGACGCCTTTCGGGACGTTCCGCCGCCCTAATGAGTTCCGAACTTCGCTCTCTGCGAGATTACGACAAAATTGTGAAAAACTTGCGCGTCGCGCCCGCGACCACGCACAGATAACACTGAGAAGCATTTTTTGACGTTCTTTTTTTTAATATTTGTTTTAAAAACGGCCGCAAGGTCTTAATCAGCAGACCACGCATGGGTGGGCCTTTATCGAAACATTTATAGACAGTTATGTAAAATTTTGAGTCTTTACTTTTTCTTAGGGTCAATTCATACTAGCGCAGAGTCGAAGCGCATCGAAGCGTCAAATTCCTCACAATCAAAGCGAAGTCGCACGAATGTGCGCGTATTCGTGTGAATTAGCGCGAAAATGCGCGCTTTTTCGTGGCATTAGTGAAGGACACCAGTTGCCAGTTGAATCTCGTTGTTGAAACTCGTATAAAATGGTTGACATTGATCTTGCTATGATGTTGCTAATACAGTTTCCGTCCGGTTCCGACTGCCGACTGACCAGACGGCGCGTAGTTCGCCTAATAGCCGCTTGGCTTCGCGCGAATGCGCGCGCACTAATCAGAGTTGCTCGCGCGCAGGCGCGCGAATTCCCTCAGATGCTCGTGAATTCGCGCGTCTTTTTTTTTCCTTGGAAGAAATGTGTGCATTACATTGTGGAAATAAGGGTGAATTTGCCATATTGAGTTTCGGATTCACGCTTTGATGCGCTTCGACTCTGCGCTAGTATGAATTGACCCTTACATATACGGAAACAGTATCGACTACAAAATACTCCCCGTGATTATCTGCAGTGAGTAAAAACACCCTATATAATAATATGTGAACATGAGTTGGCTTCCCCATCGTGCGCGTCCTGTTCTCATGTTCTGCTGCAATACATGAATATTAAACGTGTCAACACAATTTATGTGACTCTGCATCGAGCTAACCTGTGTGTACAACACTCCGGCGACATCAAAGTAACGTTAAACTCCGACGCAAATTAAAAGTTGCGTTGTTTTCTTAATACTATATCACCGCTTAGGCGACGACGCGTGCAACTTCCAACGCATTTGCATAGTTTTTTTAAACGCTCCATGATAAGTTGAACACGAGAAGTTAGGCAGTTGCACTGTCAACAGTGATTAGTGAATTTAATAACCGAAATACTATTTTATGCCGTTATTCACTTAGTTACTTTTAGTGTTCCGTAATGCCAAATGACAAAAACGGAACCATTATAATTTCGTCATGTCCGTCTGTCCGTCAGTGTGTCACAGAGGTTTTTTCTGAGATTATGTGTACTGCTTATTGTGTTTGAAATTGAAGGAAGGTGTATTTATTAACTGTTACAAACCGTTGCGCGTCATTGTTCCCCATCACTCCCCGTCTTTTAATTTCATTCTCGAACCTTTCAATGTTTGTGACTGTGGCTCCCAGGTGGATGTAACTCTGAATTACTTCGCAGTTACTTATAATTTGTGAGACAGGTCTACTACGATCCGCCACCATCATTTTCCTCCTATCACGGTTAATGGTGAGACCAAACCTGAACTGGTAGTTTCTAGAAATGTAAGAATAAGATAAGGTTGGAAACAAACAAAGGCTGTATTGTGATTGCAGTAGTAATAATACACACTATGAATTTTGAAATGTATCTACTATGTTGAAGAGATTCAGTCCTGTGGCAGAGGGATCCGGTTAGCACCCATAGGGTAAAGAACGCTAATAGCGAGAAATAATCTCAAGTGAGATGCTCGATAATACAACTTCTGTATTGTTTGCAAATACAAAGTAAGTCAGTTATCCGAATTAGTAATCAAAATACGAACACAGACGAAATAGTGAAAAGTAGCAGAGCGCTCATTATTCGAAAACGAATGTTGCGCCTTTGTTACGGTGATTATAATAAAACTAATCATGCATAGTGATGGATGATATGGAAACGCACTATCGACATGTTATCATCTACAATTTAATTGACTTGTTCAATTAAACAAGTTCAAAGAAAAGAGGATAGAAGATTGTGTCATGCGGACTCTCACAAACTGCATGAAACGCGACAAGATAACCCACATCACTTCTTGCCAGTCACTGCTCGGTAGTATCAAGTATGAAGTACTACAATAATATGCTCTTATTGTGTCTTTTATAGTATAGGGGAGCGAACGTATAGTCAAAGCCCTTTTTACAAATCCGCATAATTAACTACTATGTCAATGCGTTGCTCTCCTTTTCTCCTACCTGTCAATGGGCCACCGGCTACACACAAACGGTATGAAACGAGATACCGAAGATGTCTCTTTACGGCGGTGTCATGTGGGCGAGAGGTACTTCCCCGATCGTTCCGGCCCAATTTCACTTCAATGCAGCATGGCCCTACTTCCTACTAAAGAAGTGTAAAATAATGCCTATCTTGCCTTAATGATTGCATGCATACTTTTGTACCTGGACCAAAACCAGAATGAACTTATGAAGCTATTGTAATTTTAACGCCAATATAAGATTGCGATCAGACCAACTACCAAGTAATTTATATAGTATTGTCAGTTTATTTCTTTGTCTGGGACTTATTACATCGATATCGATATTTCTAATAATAACACCTCTAATCGACTCGAAACGAATCAGTAAAAGACAATAGAATAACGCTGAAACGTTATAAAGTGCCCTGGGCTATGCAAATATTTAACATTCACAGCGAAGTTTCATTAAACTGCTGCTAATTAAAGAACTGTATTGTGTAGATATTAGCGAATGTGGCTTAAACAAATTACACTCCCGCATTACGTGTGCTGTTTTAGTAAATCAGAGTTTAGTTTCTGCGGGTGTCATCATACTGATTGCAACAAAACACAAGCAGCTTGGAATTAGTTAATAAAAATACTAGTTGTATGTAAGTCGGTTTACGGATAATATAATTTTACGTTTTTTTGGTACTCTAATTGATTTGCCAACGCACCGCCCGATGGCGTGGAACCGAGATATGTTACAGTCTCTCGCTTGCAAGCTCCGCCCATTCGGAATGACTATGACGTCATTCTTTCGTCAAACATTAATTTTGCGTGTGTGCAGCTAACCAAATTCGTAAGATTTTAAGTCTAGAGTTATAATTACGAATGGTTCTAGAAAGTTTCCTACTTCACAGATCAACCCCACATTGTTCTAAGTTCAAACAGTTCAAAATAAGTAAATAGAGTGGGAAAGTTTTAAAATTAGTAGTTCTATTGTCCATTACTTGCTCTAAGTAAAAATAATACGTTCGTGAAGTTAGCCAGTCCAACAATGTTGTAAGGCCCGGCGCACACCGTCCGTGGTGAAGTCACAGCTGATGATGAAGTTTGCCTTCGAGCGTGGTAGAGGCAAATGTTATTAGCATGTTGCAATCTAATCTGGTTGGCACGGCGGGATCCCCTCGGTCACGTCTTCTAGCTTGCTCTCGCATATTGTGCGGTTTATGAAAGTCCGTATGACTTTGTGGGTTAGAGGGAAATGCAAATACATATCATTCTCCTTTCTCTCTCTCTCTCTCTCTCTCCTCGGTTCACTTTTATACGAATGCCTTTATCTCTAATATTATTAAAAGACGATCTTATTATCAACGACTACGGTACTTTTATCACTTCACGATTTTAGAAGTACTCAAAAATGTCACTTCCCACGAGAGTTTCGTGGAAGTAGTAATCGATCACCATATCATACTCACCTGTAGCTTTACTTAAGCTGTAACCATTCTCTACCTAACAATGAATATCCTATATAAGCACAGTACAAATAAACTTTATAAACCTGCCGTGATACAGTAACTAAAAGAGAAAAAATACTCATGAGATATTTGATATAACAAGTTAAGAATTGTTACATTAAATATCGCATAAGTATCTTTTATTAAAAAAAAATATTTGTTAACGAGGATTGGTTAGGCACAACAAATGAGCCTCAATAGTCTGATAGTTAGGGCTTCGGACGTCCATTTTCGAACACCGCTACGTACAAATGAAGTTTTCTAACTTAAGTACGGATTCGTGTACTCGAAATCGACCTAATTTATGATAGGCTTAGACCTACTTTTCTTTCTGGGTTACAGAGGTCAGATGACAGTATCTGTGTAAAAACTGGCGCCGAATTCCCTAGATTCTGATATAGAACATCTGATGTAGACTCGACATCTGATATAGAAATGGCATGAGGTTGGGATGATGAAGATCAAGCGCGACCGGGAATAACCCGTTCTGTTACATACCAGCAATGGTACGCGGTGTAGTGTACGCGCCGCCTAACGCCCGGCAACTTTACACTTCCGTGAAGTAGTTACCGTCTGAGAAATTGCTTCGCCAGCTGTAAGGTGAGTTGGGAGACTCGACGGACTTATCACCTCCCTGAAATCACAATTAGATTACAACTAGTTCCACTTTTATTGAATCAAGGCGTACGCGCGGTGAATATGTTTGTGTCAACCAGAGAAGACTATTAGTAGGTTTCATATTTAATTAATAATTCTACTGAAGAAATTTCACCAAGTGTCACTTTGCGGCGATATTGTGTGAGCGGGAGGTACCTCCCCGGTGGCATAAAATGGGCGTTAAGAGGTATTGTCATGCTGCATTGCAGTGGAAATGGGCCGGCACAACCGAGAAGGTACCTCTCGCTCTCTTGATACTGGCGTAAAGTAAAACGCAACAACGTAATAAATATGCGCATGTTCATGGGCGTCGGTAGTCGTTAAAAGGCTCCCGTTGCTCGTATAGCATAAATAAGAGATGATTATACCTAATCATCTCTTATTTTTTTTATTTTTAGTGACATTTTTGTGCTCGCAAACGCAAGAAACGTAAAAGTATCACATCATGAGGTGTTTGAAAGGTTTGGTATAATAGGAACCTGCATAATTATCGTGTAGTCGTGTGCCCTTCTTCGCCAAATCAACAACGGACCATCCGGGCTCACAAACTGCACGAGGGGCGAGATGAGATAAAATCTCTCAATATTCTCCGTATTAATTGGGTCAAATGTACTTATTTGTTTTTGCCAATATTGCACTAGAGCGTGTAGGTACACAGCCTGAGGCGCGCCGTAATATTGCACGCAAAAGACGTGCGGAGCGTCGTGACTCGCCTCGATTATGTCTTACATGTTGATATAGGCCGAGGAGACAATTACTCACCATGCGCCGCGGACATAGTGCGCGCTGGATGTGAACATTGATATAATAATAATACATGCCCACGCTAGGTCTCTAGGCAGAGCGAACCGAGAGCCACCTGACACAATCCTTACATGTTTGTCAAGCTTCGCAACACATTCACTTTTTTTTTAATGTATCTTTTTACTATCTAAGGTAAGCGTGTTGAATAGGCCTTGAGCCAATGCCTACTCATGTTGTAGTCAATTGTAACAAGACACATTTAATTATTTGAACATAAATAGTGCCCTAAACGAGGTTCTGGAGCGGAGGCCGCGTTTAGGCAAACGAAGTGTCGGTCGACCGTTCCCCAAGTGGGAAGACGATATCCGTGCAGTAGCTGGACCGGGATATGTGCGAGTTGCAGGAGATCGATCGTCTTGGCGTTCATTGAAACAGGCCTATGTCCAGCAGTGGACCGATAAGAGCTGATAATGATGATGAAATGTTGCCCCTTCAGCCGCACAAAACATATCACATGGAACAATTATTTCTAAATCTACTATGTTATTCCATATTGTTATCTATATCTATGACAAATTTGTACCAAGTTTTTACGTCAAAGATTACAAACGTTCACATCAACTTTCGCATTTATAATATTAGTCGAATTTCAAGAAACCACTGGGTGTCATATCTGCTTTTTCACCTAAACTGTGGATGCGAGGAGATGCTTATACGTGTGCTCGTCGGGTTATGATTCCCACGGTATAAAGCCGATCTTAAATCTTATCGAGTTTGCCACCCGTGATCTAGACACGCTTTTAGTACGTTGCGCGTTTCTTATGACTACTATTTGGGCATCCCGAAACTCTCTCAATCAGCGACGACAGTAGCTGCTTCAAGCTTCGCGCTATTAATTACATAAATTGTCCTTATATAGGGACAAAATAATTCCAAATAAAATATGTGCGAGAACGCGAGAATAATCATACATACACACATCAGATTAGATAGTTTAAGGCCCTTCCAGTCTCTCTACATGCAAGCTACCAATAATACACGAGTCACAGGCAACGAATTTCCCCCGAGCGCTATCCACGACAAGCTGAGAAGAAGAATAACCCAAGTGAATGCAAAATGAAAATTATCATACAAATTCCCTCTATATACTTGCGGTTATCGTCGCCTTCGTATATATACATATACAAGCATCGTGGCTGTATATTAACTTCCTTTGCCTTTCAGATGTAAACAAAAACACTTTTATGTTGCGGCGGGTAGTGTTCTAAGATTGAAATAATTTTCTTAATTTAAATAAACTTGGCCGATTACAGGGACCCTACACAAAATAATTTAGCACTTTAGCTGATTATTGCGCACCCTGTTCTTCTAATGAAACATTAAAGGAGTAAAAACTAAAAAAAATACAATTACATTAATACCTAGTACATAAAATATAGCACAAATAAATTACCTAGTTATTAGTTCTAACAATAGTACTCAAAAATTGCGCATTTCAGACACTAGTTACTTATACAGTTTGAAGATGAGGCTAAAAAAATATCCTTTCTAATGGCATAATAGGAATAACCTCTGCCAAAAAAAAATATAGGTACCACCTGTGCGAATAAACTCTGCAATAGTCTGTCGCGTACCATTGGTGGTGTGTAAATGTAATACTACGCGGATGGCAATGGCCGTCGGTAGTCACCAAATGGCTCCAACTAATTGTTTGTCCCCCTAAACTATAAAAGAACTCCCTCTTCATAATTATATATCCCATGACCTACCGAGTCTTCAATTCTACCAAAATGTCACTTCTTCCATCGATACGTCGACATAATTTTCTAATATTCGTGGAAACACCGGTAAGTAGAACGCCTGCTCACATAATATTAAATCAAAACGGGTAACTAATTCCCCCTCCCTCGGTACACGTGACTCACTACACAATCTGTGGACTGCCGAGCGTAGTTCACTGCAGGCGTGCTCAGTAACCACAAATTAGCCGAGCAAACATCTCGGGTTATATTTAGCAGTTCGGTAGCTGATACGTCTGGAGTATGTTACACTGGCTTTAGCTGGAGACTTTGTTCAATTCATATGCCCCAGTTTTTGAGTTATTGTATGTATGTACCAATGACTGTAATAACCGGAACAAGTATTATATAGCAGTTTTTATGCATTGCGTGTACAGAGACAATTTTTTTCACAGATTTTCCATTGCGCCAAATGAAACCCCCTCAAGTGTATGTAACAAAACCTTAACGTAACAGTTCAACGTAGGAAGATCACTTCCAATTCATGTAATTCGATTATAGTTTTATGTTCGCATTCGATATGGCATGGCCAAGGTTCGTATGTAGCAATACGCCTGGAATATTGTACGTAGGTATGTATAATTAAAAATTGATTGGAAAATCTTCAATGTTGTAGAATAAGCTAACTGGTTTGACAATTCGGCCACATAACACTGCACGTTACCATGACAGCAAATCCTTGTGACAGGACAATGTCTATTGGGATAGCTACTTTTTTAGAAATGTATACATTGACGGCCGCCTGGCTCAGCTGGTAACCTGGCAGTTAATCCGCGTGTTACGCTAGACGTCGCGTGTTCGAATCCCGCCTGGGCCAGGGATGTTTATATATATATATATATATATATATATATATATAGATTGTTTGCTATTTTGGGTGTTTCTCTGTCCGACAGAATTCGTAACGAAGTCATAAGGCAGAGAACTAAAGTATCCGGTATCACGCAACGAAAATGCTCGCTGAAGTAGCAGTGGGCTGGTCACACACTCAGAAGAAAAGATGAGTCCACAGATTATTATATCCGGATACACCGTGGGGCGGAAGATTCACGAAGGTATAACCTATATAATCTTCTGCCCCACGGTGTATCCGGACCGACACAAAATCGGAATATTGGAGTAAATAGATTATTCGTCTCTGAAAGGCCACAGTTACATTTGCGGATATGGCGTTTGGTAATCACTTGACATCAAGTGTCCTGATGGCCCGTTTGTTCTCTTTACTAAAGTAAACTGTCTTTACTAAAAAAAAATCCGGTTTATGCCTCATGGCCCGCCTTCAGTAAGATCCCAGAAAATGTCTCGACTGAACAATCGAAGATTTGTGTGCCTCTGTCGCAGTCGGATTGTCTAAATCGCTGTATTTCGCTACGGCTAACCACTTTCCAAAATAAAACCGACTGGTCTTTTCTCTGTAGCGGACCAACGATTAGTCGGATTGAATACGACTAAGTGAAATTCGGCTAGAAAGTGTTCAGAGTTAAATTCAATAAAAGCCGTGTTGAAGTAAAGTGGTATACGCCTCTTTGACAGGGTTTAGAATAGAATTGTATTGTAATTACTACGTTAGTAATAAAAGTATGTACAAACGACGACAGTATGTGTTTCGTTGCCTAGCGGATCCTAGAACAAACTAAGGCAGAGTCACACGCCGATCAGTAGCATTGACGTGTGACTGAGTTGTCACCTGTTACATATTTGGTAGATTTATATGTTGAAAACCGTGAAATTTCTTTGGCCAAGTTTCCAAAAGTGATTTTCTAATAGTCATACCTATCTGCATAGTGCCTGCAAAGAAGATAGATCCGAAATACGTATCTGTGACTTAAATGACACCGGTGCACTGAGGAAAACTCGAGGTGTGTTTCGGCCTTAAAATCAAAGTCGACAAAACGACCTTAGCCTTTTTCGGTGTAGGAGAGTCTGATCTTTTCCACTGTTTGGATTGTTGCTTTGATTCAGGAGTATGGTGGTGAACCCAGCTTTCATCCAAGGTAACAAATCTAGGCAAAAAGTCTCGGGATCAGTCTCAAAAAGTTCCAAACAGTCTCGCGAAATTGTGTATCGAACTCGTTTTAGTTCAGCTGAGAGCAACCTCGGGACCCAGCGAGCAGAAACCTTATGGAGCCCCAACTCTTCGTTGTTATATGTTGCACCCGGCCATAACTAATGTTTGTTATCTCAGCCATCTTACCAATGGTCAAACGTCGGTCACCCAGTACGAGATCACAAATTTTATCGATGTTTTCTTTTGTGGCAGAGGATGTAGGCCTTCCACTCCTAGGATCATCTTTAATGCTCTTAAGACCGCGCTTAAACTCTGCTACCCACTTGACACTGGAATACGATGGAGCAGACTCCCCCAAAGTACTCAGCATATCTAGATGGATGTCTTTTGGTGATAGGCCTTTTTTATTGAAGTACTTAATGACTGCACGGTGTTCAGTTTTCTCCATTATTGAAAATTGCGTCAGATTGCTTCAAACAAATAATCACCGAAAATTTATATTGTGCAGTCTCGGAATGAAACTGCGCACAATAAATCAATATGACACATACTAACAAATGAAGGTAGATTTAAAAAGATGTCATAGCTCCATGTAGGTTAGGCCACGAACTTTTAGATCCACCCTCGTATATAAGGTTTCAAATGAGATATATTTTAGTATAATTAATTTCAATATACTGTATTAAAAGACAAAGTCAATTTACAAAATGATATAGAAATAATTTCATTTCTTTACGAGCTACCAGAACTATCTATCTAATAACTCAGTTGTACAAAACCTTTTTATCAATTTCCTAAAACAAAGATGAATAAAAATAAAAT
>JAFELO010000961.1:811247-828660 GCA_017140195.1 Eumaeus atala
TTTATTAAGTTTGAACAACTTCAGGATCTGTTATTAACTCGCCCACCTACAGAAGATCTAGGGTATCCGCATTCAGCTCCTTCACGTATTTGATATATGGTTTTCTAATGCTACTTTTATAGGGACCTGAAGTATAAAGAAGGGTATGAAACACGTCTTCACTAGTAGCTGATCGGGAACACTTTCTAGCACCACGTAGGCGAAAACTATTTTTTTAATGAATTTTGCAGTCAATAAATTTATCTGAGATTTTATTTCACTCACAACAGCTTTGGTTTACCAGGAGTTTCTTTACTAAATTTTATATAAAAATTCTATAGATAAAGGCCGACGACAAACGAACGAAAATGTACCGGATTTTCCCAAACGCCTGCGCCTGTTAGCTCGTTATTCAATTAACAGGCACCAAAGAAGACATATACAATTATGCATCAGAAATTTATTCAGACTCTTTTGGAAGTGTCTGTTTGTACTGGCTTTGTCCAGATGAGCCGTCGCATCCCCATTACTTTTTTAAGTTAATTTTTCAATCCATTCTTATACACGGAGCCTGTCAACAAAAATCTAGCTGCAGTGTGATCCAATTAATCTTGAGTTGTACTATTTTTGCAGTGGTATTAGCGATTCGTATTGCGTATTGCTGAAGGTGGTGGATAGCAGGTTTGTTTCGCTGTTTGTAATTTGTCATAGGATGGAAATATTAAACAGTTTAATGCGTTCGTTAAATTTCTTCAGAATAAATATTGTGCTTTCGTTAAATCTAAATCAATCAGAACACTTAATGCTTCTTGATCTGTTACAGTTTTCTATCAAATTCAAGAATAAGGTTTTACTTTGGCTGTCAGCCGTCCTTAATGTTTTCACAAGATTTCCTCCTGTTCCTTCTCCTGTCAAACGTTAACCCTGAAAGTATGCACTGTCGATGTGCTCAAATCCGTACTCATAAATTAGAACAGTATTTTTCCTGGATTCTGACAAATCTGCATATGATATGCAAGATCTTCCACGTTCTCCTGAAGACGTAGACGGCGTGGAGTCGGTTGTATCTCGACTGAATAATCGAATCTTACAAGCCGGTAAAGTTACCAAATATTCGGAATCCAACCAACTGCTGTTCTTCGTTAAAAAAGCTTGTTTATTCCGTGCAGCTACCGTATATCGTTTATTCAAAGAAGGAACAATATGTCTTTGAATATCACTGAACATAATACACGTGTTGTCTTCATAGATTTGATTATTTTATTTCAAAACTGTTGATAAATGCCTCAAAAGTATTTCCTCCATCGGTATAGGTAAGTAATAATTCACGTTTATAACACTTTAATGTACACAGTTTGTAAAGTGGGTAAATAAGTAAATATATTATATTCATCGCAATTAAACGTCGGTTTCATTATTACTATAAATTCGAAAGAAATAAGAAAATACATCAACGCATTATATACTATTTGAAATCTAAGGGTGGTGAATCTAGTTGAAAAAAAAACACTCGTATATAATAATTTTAACAAAAATTGGGTGCAAAATGACAAATACTTTATAAACAATAAATTATTCATAATAATTTACAAAGCACACCGCAAACATTGATATGGGTAGGAAAACACATGGAGCCGCAACGGATAGCGGTTTTTCGTTATTGAACGCTGCCCACACTATTACACATAACTCCAAATTTCACAGAAGCTGGCAGCAATTTTTTCTAAATATCTTTTATGGTTAATTAGGCTACAAATCACTATCACATGCAATACGTGGTGAGACGTGGGTAACAGTCAAGTCTCGATGAACTTGAAAAGACCTTCATTTGGCCGCATCTTATTTAGATATTTATTTCATGTAACTTAAAAAAAATGTTATGTCCCTCTATGTGGCGTGAATCTGTGTCAAGCTTGGTCATGCCAGGGACGGTGCTTGCATAATTCGGGACATTTCTATAGGTACAATATATATAATGCGTACACTACGATACGTCACGTGGACAAGGGCGACATGTGCGCCCTCGCGGTACTGACGTACTATATACTATCTTACTTAGCCATCTGGGTAACAGACACTGTCACTAGTACACGTAGTAAAAACTTAGAAATGTTTTAACTGCATTAAGATCTAAAAAGATAAGCTTTTCAGAAATGTATAATACTTTATATCTGTACCTATAAAATTTTACATTAAAATTACTCTGATAGTGATAAGTGAACAGGCTTTGAGTGAGTACTTGCAGGAACAATAAGTTTGTCGCATGACTATAAATTTATTGCTGCTAGTATACGTATACTTCATTCACGACAGTTTAATTTGAGCCATGTTTTTTTATTTATTTATTCTTGTGTATAAATAAATAAAAAATATGGCAATAGCGACATTGAGAATGACCAATTTTGATATGCCGTTGTTGTACCATTTTTCATAGAGCGGCGGTAGGGCGCCTGTCGTGATGTAGAAACTCTGTGATGTATCTGAGGCGGAACAGCCTATTTCCCGTGTGGTGCAGGTTACTTACAAAAAAGTACACAAAATCCTATTTAAAATATATTTATTCAAATATGGAATACATATTACAGAACAATCACATGTTATTCATTAAACAGAGTATCGTTAAGATAAATGCAATAGTACATACTGGAATATCTCAGATGAGGCCCTATGAGCAATGGCGTAACCACTACGTACGGCGATAACATGTAGATGTACAGCAATTAAAAAAAACTTGCCGCGCCCACTGACAAGTTCAGCAATTGGGCTTACCAACAAATAAGTTCCGTTTGCAAAAGATGCCAATTAGCGAAGTAGGCTCGTTTGCAAATCAGGCCCATTTGCTAACAGGCTCATTTGCAAATATCCCTATAGCAAGAGCATATGCATATATGGCCTAATAGCAAGTAGGGTTTACGAGGAAATAAAACACACTAGGAAATATGGCCGATTTAATATTCGTAGTTTTTAATTATTTTTTTATTGCACCCCAGAACCCATCTCCGAATAGCTATGCCATTACCCATCGTTTGCTACATTAGCTTTGGTATAAAATAGAAACTAATGTTAATAGTAATGGTATAAAGAAATAATTGTTATATACATAAATGTCATTTGGAAGTAGTTTCACTAGCGACTTTGTTAAAATAAAGATTCATTAGTTTGTCTAATGTGGTGGAAGACATTTTGACTTACATGATCATTTGTTTCTACATATCACTGGAATACTTAATGTGGCTGTAGTAATTGTAAAAATGCCTGAGGCTTATCTTCATTGATTGTTAGAGCCCGCATTCCAGTTGCGGGAGCGTCCCACGAAAAATGCGTTGTACGCACTAATAAATGGCGTATAGCCCATGTGGCGCTCTATGGCTTTTAGTACTTAGTACACAAGTGACAACACACTTTAAATCACAGGTCTTAAACAATTGCATAAAAATATCGTGGCAAGATGCCACAGGCCCCCTACGGGTAATAGGGGGCCCCTGTTCACATAGGGTTGTGAGTACAGGAGGATGTGAACATTTATAAGTGCTGCTTCTTGATTCCTTTGAATGAAAAGAGCCTTCCCTTTTCATCCATCTAATGAATTTCTATGAGACTTGCATCAGTATAGGTACGCTGCTGCCCCTATGACACCTATGGACGTGAGTCTCCTGCACAATGTGTAACGTCGAATGGGCCTTGAAAGCCTCTACAACATTGAAATTTTGAATCCTGATAGGATTAGCATAATGGATTACAGCAAGAAATGATTAGAAAGATCAACTTAACGACTATAATATATGCTCTTCAGAACCTACAAGTACACCTAGCATTAGGTCGCAAATGAGATTCAAAGCTTACGACACTTAAGAATAATAGTTGTGTCCGTAGACCCTTATTAGTTAATGGAAAGAAAAAAGCATCAAAAACCAATCGCAAGTGTTAAGTATCAGTTTTTAAACTAATATGGCTTATATTATCTAGATAAGTAACAGTGCGATAGCATAACTCAAGCTTAAATATATAATTTGCTAAATTGTAATAAAATAGTCAAAAATATCTCTAAATTGGAAATTTATTAATAAATTTAAAGTATGTAGAAAACCAAGCGGTTTAAATGTTAAATCGAAAACTACTAAATGTTTTTGATCACACATTCGCTATTCAAGGTAACAACTGTAACATTTAAATATCGTCAGATCTAAACGGGCAAATATGAACGAATCTCCAGTGGATTTTATTAAAACATTTTTAGTAACATTCTAGTAATAGAGATGCAATCCTCTGACTATTCAGATCAATATTTAAAAGTCTTTTGTGAAGTCGCAAAACGGTACAATTATGATTGATAAGTGTTAAAAGATTTATACTGTCATATATGTTAAAATGAAAACCGATAAATGCATAATATTAGCTGTCAAACATCGAGACTAACAATCGATTTTACATCGATATCAAAAATCGTTTCACCGATATTCAAATGTATTTATGGATATTAAAAATTGGGCGTTCGACGAACACATTAAAACTCGTCGTGTCTCACCAGCGCCTCGCCGAAGTCTGTGGCTTGCGAGCCAACGAACAGATCGTATTTTTCGATGATCTCATCTTTCGTCAACTTTTCATCCGCGTCCGAATCAGCCTCAAAAACAAGATGGCGTGCTTCCGCTTCCGCGTGGTCAAATTCTGGAGGTACGATCCAATTTTTCACTTCGCTTACATCCATAAATCCGTCTTTGTTTGTGTCTCTGAAAAAAAAACAACAATTGAGAGCATTAAGAGTATTCTGAACAAAGGAAAGCGTAATACTTAGTCATTTAAAATAGCGAGGATCGAAAATATACCAAATTGGATATCCGGGTTGGTTATAGCGAACACTTAATGTTTAAATCTGGTCAGAAACGCCCTGCCTCAATGCAAATAAATTACTTGGCCCTTTATTGATTTTCGTATAGGAGAAACACACGTCTGCACTATGATATAATGTCCTGCGTAGATAGCTGCCGTAGCCAACACTCAGCCACGGAGTTTTTACAACACTGCGAGTCTGAGACGCCCCGACTTCTCTTATATTACCTGTACCCGGCAAACTGCTCCCTCTCCTGCTTGACCCAGTCGGGCTCGTCGTCCAGCGACTCTCCGTCTTCGGGTTTGTACATGTCGCCAATGTACTCTTCCAGGGACAACTTGCCGTCCTGTAGTAGAAGTGTAAACAGTACAGAAACATACCAGCAAGTACAAGTTATGTAAGTCGTATACAGCAAAATAATTGTTCACATTCCTTCTAGAAAGACGCTACACTACAGTATAATCAGTAGAATGGATCAATCTCAAAATATGGTACTATCAACCGCCACTCTAGCCTTAGTAAACCTTGCCAATAATAATAGTTTCGCCGCGATAAAACTCTAGCCAAATAAGATTTGGCATTTGTCGACAGTGGCGCCGCCATGTAACTCAAGCCAACCAAAACCTGTTATTAATAATAGTGGCGCTGCCTTAAAACTCTAGCCAAGTAA
The DNA here is from genome assembly GCA_017140195.1 of Eumaeus atala. Lineage (NCBI taxonomy): Eukaryota > Metazoa > Arthropoda > Insecta > Lepidoptera > Lycaenidae > Eumaeus > Eumaeus atala. The sequence goes on from JAFELO010000961.1 coordinate 816,728, forward strand.
AATTTGGCATTTTTCGACAGTGGCGCCGCCGTGTAACTCTATTCAAACAACCTAGTAATATAACAATAGTGGCGCCGCCATAAAACTCTAGCCAAGTAAACTTTGGCATTTTCGACAGTGGCGCCGCCGTGTAACTCTAGTCAAACAACGTAGTAATATAACAATAGTGGCGCCGCCATAAAACTCTAGCCAAGTAAACTTTGGCATTTACGACAGTGGCGCCGCCGTGTAACTAGCCAAACAACCTAGTAATTTATCAATAGTGGCGGCGCCATAAAACTAGCCAAGTAAAATTTGGCATTTATCGACAGTGGTGCCGCCATTTTACTCAAGCCAACTGAGCCTTGTCATTTATCAATAGTGGCGCCGCCAAAAAACTCTAGCCAAGTACAACATGGTATTTATCGACACAGGCACCGTCATGTAACTCTGCTAACTAAAACATTGATGTTTTTCCGCCAGGTGGGCTATTATTATGTTCTTGTTATTTGTATACACCATTTATAGATATTACAAAGATATGTGTATCGGTACTTTGTCCACGTCGATGTCCTCCAGCGTCTCCAGCACCACAACATCCTTCATGGTGTCGTGATCCTCGGGGTGCAGGAACCACGAGAACTCGCTGCGGTTCAACGCGTCGTTGTCATCCGTATCTGAGGAGGCACCCCCCAATTACAATCTTCAGTTATATAAAAACTATAAACTTTCGCACAACCAGAGGCTACGAAATGCGACAATACATCTGTCACTTTAATATGTCTAGTCGTGACTCGAACCTGCCCAATTAAACTGCAATGCAGAAAAGCCTCCAAAGTTTAGTAGCAAAAATCATCACGTAAGAAAGAATCGTTTAACACCTCATACAGATGACATCTCCCTAAATATATTTTCTATTTAATGCGGTGCGTGCACGCACGTGTATGCTTTTGCGTCTCATCGAGTTAAATTAACATTTCCCTCGATGGGTTACAGGTGGCCTCGCGTAGGGAGCGTTTGCGAGAGTCAAACCGCTGAACGCCAGGGACAACACAAGTCTGGTTGCCCCAATACAACTGTAGCTACTGCAGTCATATGAACCGTGTACGAAATATCGGCAGCCACGTTACTAGTTCGCTCAACGTCGCACATTCAATAGCCTGTGGACGTCCACTGCTGGACATAGCCACGGTCACGCGCCACTTGCACCCAACGGCTGCTCGCGACACCTCAAGTCGTCGAGCCCTAAAGCACACTTAGTTGTCAATTACCAGCGTAAGTCCAGCGCCTGCGATCGCGCTTGCGCAGGTTGCTGTAGGTGACGCCCTCGGTGCTCTTGCCCAGCTCGCTGGTGTTCATGTCGTCCATGAAGCCGTACACCACCTGCCTGTAATCCTGCAGCATTGGTGTTGTAAGTCGATGAGTCAATTTTAAATCTATCTGTTGTCATGTGCCGTGCTATGCGACAGTATATGTGAGCTACATCGAACGCTTTAAACTCTTTTATGCGATTTTTTTTTTAAGTAGTAGAAATTGTAAGCGACGTTCAAGACAAACGAACATATCGAATTTTTAATAAATAACCGACGCCCGCCCTTTCTTCATCTCATCTAATGGACCACTGGAAACTCTCCAGCTCCACGAAACGTGCCATTATTGCTGACACTGTGGCGGGTATCCTGTGAGCGAGTGACGGGTACCTCTGCGGTCGTTACGGCCCAATGCGATTGCAAGAGGCATGGCAGTAAATCTTACTGAGAAATTATATTATTATTATTCCATACAACATTTCATTCAAATAAGTTGGAGCCACATTGATTTTACCACGGCCCGGTGTTCCTACTCTCTAGTCGGTTATTACAAATCCGGAAATCGTACCGATATAGGAAATCGTACCGATATAGGCAAATCGTACCGATATAGGAAATCGTACCGATATAGGCAAATACAAATTCATCTTGAAGTGAATGGTTGCATTTCGGTTACCCATCCGGCCGACATTGACTTAGTTATGCAGTAAAAAAAATATGCATTTCAGCAGAATTGGGCAGGCACGACTGCGGTAGTACTTTTCGCTCCCACGGTTTGTAACTAGCCGATGGCCCATTGGAAGGGAGTAGGAAAGGAGGTTATGATGCATCTGCATGATAGTAATGCGGATGACCATGGGTGTCGTGTATATATATCCTACATACACTATATACTACGTATAAAAACAATTGAGCACACGCACCTCCCACGTGATGACCTCCTCGTCACCAATTTTGGTGTGATTATGCTGTTTCCAGTGTCGCTCCACATCCTCGAGGATGTACCTGGTCTGCGTGTACCGTATCCAGTCCTTCAGTTCCACGAGACTTATAAAACCGTCCTTGTCAGAATCAATCTTGTCCACGATCAGGCTGGAAAAAAACATACATAGGTTTTGTTCATATCCATTATGATGAAACACCTAAAACTTGTATAAGTTATATGCCTATATAACTTATACAAGTTCTAGATGTTTCATCATAATGCCTAACTTATATATGTTCCAAATATATCATCACAATGCATATTCATAATAAAGCCTACTTTTCCTTTAGTAATTTTACCCCACGTTTTTCCCCATTTCAAGTGTCTATTTCAATTCTCTACTAACATCGCCCCGCAGTTTCACCCGCGTAGCTCCGATCATAGTAGCAGCGTCGTGGTATGTAACCTTATAGCCCTCCTCGATAAATGAACTATTCAACATAAAAATATTTTTTCAATTCGGGCTTGTAGTCGCTGAGATCAGCTCTTTCAAACAGACAATCCAACAAACTCCGTAGCTTTGTATTTATAGAGGTATATATTGAAAAAAAATGAAAATTGAGGTTGCCTTTACCTCAATTTTCATTTTTCATGACGAAAATAAGTTTTTATAAACGGCTAAACTCACAAGTCCTGCCGTGAGCATGTCTACTATAAAGTTAAACCTTGTAAAATATCTAAAGAATCACGTTAAAATTCTTTAAAGTAGTATTGAAAAAAGTGGGTTACGATAAAAGAGTTCGGTGACCCCTGTCACTGTCGTGATAATGAAGATTGATCGGTGACGATGTGCGAAACACACTTTTATATCTCGTTTTTAAAATTTTGTAAGAGGTAGTGCCCCAGACTACGACCGGGGAAGTAAATCTCACTCATCATAATAATTTCTTAGGTTTACGCGAAAGTGACACATTATAATAAAACTACTTTAACGGTAACTGTTAAGCTTCTGAAAAGCCGGGACTGTAAAGTGCCTAATAAACCGCGATGAAATCCGTTAGGCTGATTTTAGTCTCACGCCGACGGCACGCGCACCTTCAGCGCTGATGGCCGAGACATATGAACTTTCAGGAAGCGTTTATTGGTGACGCGTAGCTATCAAAAAACGCTTCCTGAAAGTTCATATGTCTCGGCCATCAGCGCTGACGGTGCGCGCGCCGTCGGCGTGAGACTTAAATCAGCCTTAAAAGTAGTCTTAGTCCTAACTTTTTTTTTTGGAAGGACCTACTACTGGTTGGCGTCGCTATTGCTCCCGCCACTACAGCTCATCGGACTAGCGAAGACTTTTGTGTTTTCTAGTTTAGGGGGACGGACCCCTCTCTTTTCCCGCAGATCGGAAGAGGTGTATCGGGACGTTTGTGGGCGTACCATATAGTTATTATTTTTTGGACCAAAAGGGGGAAACGGTCCCCCTCCCCACACTAGCGGGACGGCGCGCCCACTATGCCGTCTATGATGCGGTGACGTGGTGGTCGTCTGTATTTATTCTTAAAAGTAAGGACCTTACTAGGCCGCTAACTAGAAGCAGCTTTAAAGCTGACTGATATGCAGAGACTATGGTGATGGGCTGATGGCCCGTCATGCAGAACTTACATAGGGAGACATATATTTTCTCGCGCGCGGGTCGAGTAGGATACAGTGAAGGGACCTCTTGTAAAAGGTGGCTGTAACACCGAATCGGGATCGGCTCATGTCGTTTCGAAGTATGTTATAATTACAAATGCGCGGATGGCCCAGAGGCTAGGTTTTAGGAACGTTTCCTGCACCGGAATAATTGTATTCTTCGGGATGAAATCCCGCGACTCAAATGTTTGATCTAACACCTCAAACGGCACGTGATGATCGCCCAGAGCCGACGTCGTAAATAGACTCTGATTACAGACATGACCGCCGTAGCCAGAATTCAGCTGGGACACTATTGTCCCATATTTATTAATAAACAATTATTTTTAACTATTAATCTGCTAGTAACCGTCGTGACCTACAAGAGAGCGGATGCCATGGTTCTCGCTTATTCACGTCATTACAATTTTGCACACGCTAGCGCCTACGCCTATCCCAATACATACTAATCCTACTGATATTATAACTTTGAAAGTGTGTGTGTACGTTCGTTGTTCTTGCACGAAATAACTACTGAAGTTTGGATAAAACTTGGCACGGATGCAAAATGGAATAACATAAAACTACGTTTCATCCCGAAAATGTATTAAGAGCTTCTTTTGTGGATTACGCGGGGTACACCTAAAGGTCAACGTAAAGCTTGTTCGACGAGAACCTGGAACTTGGGGGAAAGTATTTCGTGTGGTGAAAGTGACAAAATATCACCCGAAATGAGTCATGAACATTAGTTCGTTATAATCTCGTCATAATCATGATAGTCTCAATCTTTACCGGGTCATTACAATCATCAGTCTCAATTGGTCCTTCACTGGTCACAGGCCTCTTGCTAGGAATACCAAGACGGACCATCTGTGGCATCTAACCTGGATGAGACCCCATGTTGCATGTTATCTCAACAAAGAATGAATAGGATTTTTTATATTATAGGGTGACAAAAGAGGAGTTGGAGCCGTTTAACGACTGCTGACGTCCGACGCCCATAGACATCCGCATTTGTCATGCAAATACGTTGCCCTTGTTTCCTCCTCCTCCAATGGGCCACTAGCTACTCACAAGTCGCACGAAACCCGACCGTCTAGCTGTCACTTTACGGCGATATGATATGACCGAGAGTATTTCCCCGGCCGTGACGGCCCCATTCGGCTGTAATGCAGAATGGCACATACTCCACAGACTCATAATAAACTATATTAGTAAGAACCTGCTGTTATTTTATTATCTGTATGCGTGTTGTGTTAAGTCGTAGTCGTTTTGTACAAATTGCCGTATAACAATGACTAGCCGTACATTTTCAAAAACAGGGCCGGTCTGTTAGCGCTAACGATTAGGAGGAATGCCATTGCGAGACTTTCTTCAATACGGCGGCTGACGTTTAGCCTCATTAAATCTCTTGATCTTAGACAGTGGTAGTAAATGAGCCAAGTATGAAATTAGGTCAAGTGTTTTGAGTGCAAGCAAAAAAACTAACTGCAAAAGTTAGAACTAAACCTTCGAACCTATCTGGGCATAGTTTTTTTTTTCCTCTGTATTTTACAATCGACGCCATTGTTGTTGTTATGCAAAGAGTCGTTACATTCTCCTTGTTGTCGTGTCAAGCAAAAGGCGGATAATGATTCACTTTTTTTCAATAAGGCTAGCTACATCGTGTATCGCATAACGCTGAACTCCTGCCGGCGCGATTACACTCAGCATCATTCAATGTGGCTAATCATAGGCCCGCTACAAAATAAAACGATCCTGTTTTTGAAAATGGCTAGGCGTAGTGAAATACAGCGATTAGACAGTCCAACTGTGACATATATATTAATTGGAAGGGGTAGTTTGCACCCTATATTTGTCGCCACGACCGTAGTAAAATGACAAATTCGCAGTCAAGCGGTCGGACTTCTCGTTTGTCCCTATAGTATAAAAGAATTATGTTCCGGAAAAATTACAACCTGGCTGTCTGTCACCATACTAAGTAATTCACACCATCATCAATGACAAAATTGTATACAAATAATAAATCATGAATTAACCTAATAGAAAATGGATAACAAATGTTTTCTTTATGTGGTATAAAAAAAAGCATATTTCTATTACAGTCAAATATTACACCGCTGGTTTATCTAGCACACAATGGAGGAGATAAAATTAAAGATACTCCCATAAGATGTGTTAGATATAACACATCATGGAATGTAATATGATCTCTGAATTACTGTCGGTATGGCATGCCCATATTTATATATTCTAATATTGTAAATGCAGAAGCTATTTTCTCATGTAAAACCTCCATATTTTGATGAAATTTAGCATTGATACAGTTTGTCTATTGCCACAAAAAAGTTATTGTTCTACAGGGTAAGTTTGCACTGGTAGTGGCAGAAAAATGGGGCACAGCTAGTTACTAATACCCCTTACAGCTACTGTTCAAATAAAGCTGCCTCCATCATCTGCAAGCTAAAATTTTGTGCATATGTACTGGTTTTTAAAATCACCAAACAAATTTTTGTGATTGTAATCACCATCAGCCTTTACAAGTACACTGCCGAACTATACTGTTTCTGCTGAAAGTAGGCAGCTTGTTGGTAATTTACATAAATACCACATGACCTGAGCCCATTTCAATGGACACTTATCGAAGTAAAGCACAATTTATATTTTAAGTTATACAAAGTTATGAAACTCAATAAAGTTTAATTAATTTGTATAAAAGTTTAGGGGAATAAACTAAAGAAACATGTCTTGGATGACTGTGGTTTACTGTAACATTAATAATATACAGATACATAAAAATATGTAAAATAAAGTGGTATAATAGTAAAGAGGTGTGTTGTATATTGTAGGGATAAGTATTGTGTGTAACCTCAAAGATGTGATTGGAGTTTACTCTTGAAAAATAAACAGGATTTGATGTGAAAGAGACAGGTGATGTAAGCTTGTCTTGCATGAGTTACATACCAGTAAAATGTTTAACACACTCAAAACATGGGTATCCTTATTTTATATCCTTCATTAATTAAAGAGGCCACTTAATTGTTTTCACTGCTAATTATTGTCGAACTTACCCTAATCTCCTCTTACTCTCTTCAGGCGGCAATTGATCAAAAGTTTTAGCTTGATCCTCTCCTAAAAATGCGTCATGATCAAATTGTTTGTTATGGTGTTCACTTCTGTAGTGCTCGGCATCAGAAAGGTGGTTCATCATCCTCTTTGTCTCTTCTGGTGTCGGAACCCCAGCGAACACGGCTGATATTGCCAAAACTACATAAAGTGTAGTCAACATTTTTGCTGCAATGGGTAAAAGTCTATGAGATGGGATAGAATTTACAGGTTAGTCGCAGCGTTAGTAGCGGTGATGTAATTGTTAACCAATACATTTAAACTAAATATATATTATAGTAAATTTGTAACATTATAAACACATGCATTGCCGGTTTTTTTAATAATATCTTAAATTCTATTGATTTTATTATAGTTTTATCAGTATTACTTACAGAATGAAGACTGAACAATATCCTGTAAACCGGCCACGTCAACAATATCAAATTTCCTGACTCCCGTGATCCCGTCACTGATTTGTTTTAATATTGTTTTGTGTTTCGACTCTCGTTCCCAATTCTCTTAACTCGGACCGATAACCGAATATCGATATTCGAATGAATAAACGACTTACGGTTATTGTCCGACAAACGACATTAAACGAATCGGAATAACGATAGGGGTGCATAAAGTATTCCACAGGTACATAAATTAATTTTTGTTCATAATTTCGCCGATATTTCCAGCCCATTAGTCGATTGGTACTCACGGTGGCTGAGAATAACTTATAGCATCCGATTAAGGTGTATTTGAATTTACTACACAGCATAATGTTACTCCAAATTTTTTTTATCAAATATCGAAAGTGGTGTCAATACCGCAGTATATACCATTGTTTAAATATTACAATATCTTTTTTAAACATTACACTTTTATACACGCTTGACGCTTGGCTTGGGTTCTAAGCTGGCGTATGTGTGATTAGAGCATTACGAAAAGAGTGAACAGACAAGCGAATGGAGATATAAGTTTTGATGATAGAAAAAGAGAAGGAGAGAAAGTTACTTTTCGTATGTTACAGTAAGGGCAAGAGCACACATTTTTTCTCTTTCCCTCATAGCGATTTATGTTCCAACTAAAGATCTTTTATTTTAGTAGTGTGGCAAATTCGTCTCACTGAAATTTGCTGGAATAGAAATCTAACTATCTATTCACCAGAGTATAACAGCTGTGTTCTATGTAACTAGCGTGCCTTTTATGATACTTCTATACTTTTAAGTTATAAATGAGACATCACATAATTATTATTAATGATGTATCGTTTAATAAGGACTTATCACTAATCCAATGAGTTCTCCAATTAAAGGCGCACAGGTGGATTGATTTACAGTGTATTTGAAAAGCACTGCTAAAGGATACATTTAGTTTCGTCGACGTATAATAAAAGAAAACTATAGTCCTGTATTTTATCTTAAATTAAAATAATTAATTCGTTGGTTTTGACTAGTTTGGTAATTATTTGGGATAGTTCTAAGTCTGATACAAATCCACAGAGTGGTAAAAAAATAATAATGTCAATTGTCAATTTGTGAACCATTTTGGCATTCCGACATGACAAGTTAGAACTTGGAGTTGCTGTTTTGCATTTGCAAATTAATTTACATTTAAAACAGCATTTCAAATACAATTTCTAACAGAAAACAGCTGTTAGCTCCAACTATGTTTCTAAATAGCACCATTTCCATTATATTGTAAATACACGAAGCAATATTCCTTATCGCGTATAACGCCTGGAAGTCTCTGAAACCAGATTGCAAATGTCAATATGTCAGGATCTCGGTCTTAACTTCCAACAGAGAATGGTAAGAACTATTTAATAATATACTAATATAAAAGTTAAACGAAATCCTGGCACGAACTTACATTTAAAGTCAGGTTGATTAAACTTATTCGTCAACCATAAACGTTTCAATAAATATGACAAACTTACGTGTTTTTTTTTTTCTTTTTAGGGCGCAAATATATCACAATTAGAGAAGGATATTGGGTCAGAACAGTTCCCACCGAACGAGCATTATTTTGGTTTAGTCAATGTAAGTAAAATTATATTTGATGACCTGATATGATAAATGTTTTTCATCAGATTAACAACTTGTTCAGTGTACATACTCTTAACATTGAAAATCTTAACATAACACTTTTAATACACTTATTTTAGTAATATTTCATGACAAAAATGTTTATTTTTATCATCTATTACTTAGAAATATTGTATAATAACATTCATATTTTTTCCTTTTTAGTTTGGTAATACATGTTATAGTAACTCAGTTCTTCAAGCACTGTATTTCTGTCGTCCATTTAGAGAGAAAGTATTAGAATATAAGGCTAAGAATAAAAGGACAAAAGAAACTTTATTAACATGCCTGGCAGATTTATTTTATAGTATAGCAACACAAAAAAAGAAAGTAGGTTCAATTGCACCCAAGAAGTTTATTGCAAGGCTAAGGAAAGAAAAGGGTGAGTTTATTATTGTTATCTTTTTATAGCACCTATAACTTGTTTGCCCCCCTGCAAACAAGCAAGAGGAGCCTTTTGATGACTACTACTGCCAGTAGACATCCACATCATTGGTTGTCATGTACAGGCTTTGCCCTCCAATGGACCATGACTTGGTTAGGAAGCAATAAAGCGGTCTGACCACCTAATAGTATTTGAGTGAGACTATGTAAATGCCTCTGTAAACAAATCCATTTGCCATTGTGGGTCTGGATTCATACTAATAACAAATACTATAGATAATATACTTTTACATAACAAATTGATTTTAAGCTCTAAAGCTTAGCTGAGATACTTTGGCAAAGTGATTTAAGTTTGTGATTTCATTTTACAGAAGAGTTTGATAACTACATGCAACAAGATGCCCATGAGTTTCTTAATTTTCTTATAAATCATATAAACGAAATTATTTTAGGTGAGTATTTTTTAAATTTTACTTTGCATCTTTTAATGTTATAGATACTTGTAAGAGATTAAATAAAAGCTTTATTATTATCATTATTGCATCGTTTAAAATAATTTAAAAAAACTATAAGAAAAACCATGTGTGGACACTGGACATTATTGCAACTTGCCTAGTCGATATAACATGGACTGATGAATGATAAATAAAAATTTGAGTTGCCTTCTATTGCAAAAAACATTATTCAATGAATGTGACATACATGCCCTCTTTTATTTAAAACATATGTAGTTAAATTTTGGCATTGTTTGTCATAAGTCATTATCCCTCAATGTTGGGGTATGAGTACTATGTAATAGAGAAACACATGTAAATTTCACAATTAATTTCAGCTGAAAGAAATCAGAGTACATTAAAAATCCAAAAAACAACAGGTTCTGGTGAAAATGTAACATGCAATGGCACTGTCCCGCAGAGCGCAGAGCCCACTTGGGTGCACGAAATTTTTCAGGGTACACTAACGAGTGAAACTCGATGTCTCAACTGTGAGACTGTTAGTAGTAAAGATGAACACTTTTTTGATTTGCAGGTAATATTTACTATACACTAAACTTTTTAGCTAGTATCCTTTAGGCTATCTATTTAATGTGATGAAATCTATTGATATTAGTAGTGTACCACTGGAAAGGTCCACTGACCTGATCAACTGGCTTGACATGCAACCAAACTTCCTGAATCCAGACTGTAAAATTCAATAGCATAATCTGCAGCTATACTTACTGGCAGTAATTATTTTACCTATATATTATAGATTTAAACAATATATGCATTCTCTTTAGTGTATTTCCATCTATTATATATTATATATTATATTTTTAATGTTTAGTATTATTTTCAGGTTGATGTAGATCAAAATACTAGTATAACACATTGTCTAAAATGCTTTAGTGATACGGAAACTCTGTGCAATGACAACAAGTTCAAATGCGACAACTGTAGCAGTTATCAAGAGGCACAGAAACGTATGAGGGTGAAGAAACTACCTCTCATACTAGCTTTACACCTGAAGAGATTTAAATACATGGAACAGTATAACAGGCACATAAAAGTGTCACATAGAGTAGTGTTTCCGTTGGAATTGAGGCTCTTTAATACAGTATGTATTCATTACAATTAATAAATAAAAAATGCATTTCTGATAAATGAAAATTATATCTACAATATTCATGTATATATCTACATATATACAAACTTATAATTAGGGATAAATCTTTGTTCTACTGTCTATCTGAATTTCCTTAGTCCCCTAAAAAGGTAAAATGTATAAAAAAGGTTAGAAATCAACATCTTATTACGTAGTTTATTCAAAATTTTGCTTGAGTAAAAGTCTTTGAAGTCAAATATGCCTTATCAATCTGAAATGTCTCCAGTCTGATGATGCAGTGAATCCAGACCGGCTGTATGACCTGGTAGCTGTGGTGGTGCACTGTGGTTCGGGTCCCAACCGTGGGCACTACATCAGTATTGTAAAGAGTCATGGGTTCTGGCTGTTGTTTGATGATGACATGGTTGATGTGAGTATGAGCACATTTATATTATTCTAGATATTTTAGCCTACACAGAGCACTGCCATTTATATTATTCTAGATATTTTAGCCTACACAGAGCCCTGCCATTTATATTATTCTAGATATTTTAGCCTACACAGAGCCCTGCCATTTATATTATTCTAGATATTTCAGCCTACACAGAGCCCTGCCAAATTTTTGTGCCTCTTTAAAGTTTAAACCTTTATACTGTATAGCCTTTGGGGTATGTGACACATATCGCAATCCATTCAGCTACATATGCGACCAATGATGTGTAATATTACATAGCTCATTTCAGTTGACCTTTACTCCCAAAGAAGAGTTGAAGTGAAGTTCACTCCCAGTGAAGCAGTTATCGAGGAATGTAGGGTAACACCAGTATCACGTAATATCGTAATGACATCTTCAGTGTCGCGTGTCGTGCGGTCTGTGAGTAGCCGGTGGCACATTGGGGGGGGGGG
>JAFELO010000961.1:828665-903616 GCA_017140195.1 Eumaeus atala
GCTTTTGTAGGAGGGCAACGCATCGGCATAGAATTTATGTGATGTTCATAGGCGTCAGTAATCGTAAAAAGGCTCAGATTTCTTGTTTGCCTCACTATTCTGTAAAAAAATATTATTTCGCTTACGTCCCTTTCTTTATCTTTCACTTAATAATTATGTTTGTTCTAGTAAACAAACAGTTTTTACTGTAGGGATTTTAGGCTGAAATTCATAAAGCGTTCTTAGTCTTACCACTGACTTCACGCAACAGATTAGGCTGAGCTTAGCAAATCTTACTTTTCAAATTCATAGTTGTTTAACGCTGCGTTCTCTGTAAGATTACAGTCGAGTCAATATTTTGACGTTTGACATTTTATGCACACCCGAAAGGTAATAAGCGCCTTGTAATAAAGCGGTAATCGTATGTTTGAATGCCGTCTATCCGAAAGGTATGGATATTAATTCCCGTACGTTTTGGATAGATGGCAATCAAGTCTATGATTACACACTTATAAATACTTTCCTTTTATGTTAAACAAATATGAAAATATATTTTCATTTAATTAACATATCGACAAATATGTTTTCTTTTTACTTTGTGTTAACATAAAGTTTAAAAGCATCTAAAATAATTGAACTACTCCACACACATTAGAATTAAAAAAAAAAAACATTTTGTCGGATTCAAGTCGTCTACGTTGTGAACTTGCGATGTACTAAGCCTGAACTCAGACAAATTTCGAAGCACTGACCGATAATGTTAAGTCTAAGCACGCTTTATAGATTTCAGCCTTAGGCTATCCCAATCCAAGCCATACAATTTACACACATCTACACATGGTCACATAAAATGACTTGCTGAGCGAGCCGCGAGACATCTGGTGTTGACGGTGTCCGTGAGAGTTGGTGATTACTCACACTTATCATCACCTTGCCCAACTACTCGTTCGTCTCTCATGCTATAAGTCAGCTTTAGTATAAGAGGGTAAACAAACAGACGGAGACATTTGGCGATCACCCACAAAAAACGCGCAGCTATGCCGAATATCCTGTACCTCCGGGGGTGCCATCGGCCGCGTCTACTGAAGTGTCCCGGATCTGTCCGCAACAGAACAAATATGTACACTCTTAAGTCACTCTTTGTGATAGCCGAGTAGGCCATTGAGGGGATGAGGCGTAGGATGGCAAGGCCTCTGCACAATCTCTGAGAGAATTTCACGAGAGTAGTCATCAAAAGGCACCCGAACGATTGTTTGCCCTTTACAATATAAATGAGACTGATATTTTTTGTTCATCCTGATGTTATCCCGTTCCTATATCAGATGATTTCGGGACGGTTTCCTAATCGGGATTAAACTAGGACGCCAGTTTCCACTGAGCAATTGCCAATAAGTTAGGAAAACTCATTGGTACATGGCGCGGTTCGAATTTGGACCACCCGAGTGGAAGACCGAACCGCTAACCGCTAGATCACTGAGGCTCCCATAAAGTTAACTTATATTATTGGTTAATAATATTTCAAAAAAAAGTATGGTCACCGAACATTGTCTTACACAGACTATCTGAGACAGATTTGTGCTAAATTTATTGGTAAGACATGTACGTAAAAACCGATGTCTAACAATTAGTGACTATGCAACTAAATGTTTCCTCTTGTCTCTTACATTTTTTATATTGTCCCTTTGGACGTCCCACGACGGCAGCCGGAGCTATAGCTTCGTCTGCCGTCGTGGGTCGCCCATGACCATCCGAACAACCAGAGGTTATTCAGACACGTTGCCCTTGTTTAACTCATCCCCAATGGGCGACTTGACTCTGAAAAACAGCAACAAACGTGAGAGCGTAGCTATAGCTATATTCAGAGTGGGCATTGTTATATAACGAAAATTGAAAACACCGTTGGTACTTAGTATATACGAATAATTTGAGACTATCCAATTGCTCCTCACAACGGAACCTTTTTTTTTTTCAAAACAAACAACATCGGAGCAAAATAATTTCATTTTATTGCATCATGTGTATGAGGCTAGCAAACTGTCGAGATGCGCCGCTCGTTGCGCCTAGGCCGCGCCCTTACTCCCCTACTCATAGCGATTACCTCCGGGAGACAGATTCCTAGTAGAATACATAGTGTTGAAACTTGTTAAAGTGAAAAATAATATTTTGTGACTAAACTATTCAGTAAATACATAGTAAACTATTCAGTAAACCTAGTAGAATACATAGTGTTGAAACTTGTTAAAGTGAAAAATAATATTTTGTGACTAAACTATTCAGTAGTTTTATTGATGTTTTGTCTTGGCTATTGCGTCGTTGTTACGTCATCACGTACGATGTCGATGATAATTTGTCGGTGTATCATATCCCCACCTGTATAAAGCGATAGCGCTTTATCCTAGGGTAATAATAATAGATTATGAGCGAGAAGCACCACACCAGTCGTGTGGGCGCAATGCAGCAATAGCATTACATATAACGAATGTCGCGTAGATCACAGACTATGAAGCCAGCCAAGGCGAGCCATAGGCTAGATATAGTGTAGTGCGCACGCGTTCATATAGGCTAATTTGTTTTTGTAATTGTTAGCGCCGAACAAAATGCGCATATCTTTAATTGTTCCTTATTTACAGAAAATCGACGCATCAGCTATAGAAGACTTTTACGGCCTAACCTCGGACATACAGAAGTCGTCCGAGACGGGCTACATTCTGTTCTATCAGTCCAGGGACGCTAGTTGTTAAGTTTGGTTAATTTAATTTATATAACATAGACTCGATGTTAATGTGCCCAGTTGTTAAAGTTGACGGCATAACTTATTGAATTGTTTGATTTTGATCATTGATCAATATTTTATTTCATTTTATGAGATTACTAAAATTCTGTAAATAAATAAATACTTTGATCTTTCTTATGAGAGAAACGTGTTGTTTTATTGCATATCACGGCGAGCTTCTATTCGTCATCATGAATGATCCATTGGAGGGATGGGATAAACAAGACCAACTGCCGTTCTTTACGGATTCTTTTTTTATCCTTGTGAATGGTTATTTTCCACATTGCCACCGGTCCTGGGTGAGGGGGCGGACGGGTACATTTCACAGATGATCCGAATAACCACTAAAACCCCGCGGGCCAGTCGCGGCTAACATAGACAGGGACCGGAAACGCTTACCTTAAGTGGGTATTTGATTGGGTATTTCATAGACTTGTTTTCAAATTCGGTATCAACCCGATAATTAAACCGTCGACTTAGCCTAGCTAAAGGCTATCCAAATCGATAGAGTTAATTTGAATCAGCACTTGAAGCGTATGGAACCGCGCTTTTATATAAGTAGAAAGAAATCACGCGCTGAAAAAAGGTTATCCTATCATGGTAAGTGCTTAAATATTGAGCCCTTATAATTGGGAAAGCGCGTCAGCAGTAGTTAACCTTACTTAAAAACGTTTCCATGTCGAAAGACAAACTATCAATAAGTTACCTTTACATTTGTATGTATCTTTCTATGATAACTTTAATGACAACCTTGAACATAATCTGCAGTGTCGTATAGGCAATATGTAACATGTGTAGGCAATGTCATGACTACAAGAGAAACATACATTATATTGTAAAAATTTGTAATAAAAAAAAATTATAAAATTAAATTGACCTCTATAAATATAAATCAAGCTAATTATGTATTAAAGGAAAATAAATCTAAATGGAAATCAACAGCACTATTTCTAATTTCAGTCTCTGGGTAAATACATTCATTGCCTAATGCTTCTAGAAAATTCAACGGATCTATTGATTGCTCCTGATGGGTTAATATCCGATCTGGTGTTATCATCTCATTCTGATATGCTGGAGTCGGTTCAGAATTTGAGTTTTCAATTATATGCATTAATGTTGGTTGCATATCTTCATTTGTATTACTTACACTATTAGTCTTTATTAAATCATCTGTTTCACTCGACCAGTCTTTTGGTATCATACCACTAAATTGTTCTAAAGCACTAAAATCCGTTCCTTCTTCATTTGGCTGTGTTTCCATCATAACATTTGTATTGTTTACTTCAACGTTTTCATTAGAAGTGTCACTGAGTTGTAATGGACGTATTATATGGACTTTATATTTAGACATATTTTCAGTGTTGATTTGAAATTTACTAAATGTATTTGCTGATGGTTTGATTGGTGATGAACGTATGTCAAAATGTGTACTACGGAACTGTAGATGATGTGCTTTAGCATGTTCCAACACTTTTGTTTCATTGAAATTCACTTGTTGCTCACCAGATTTATCTATATCTTTGGTGTATGTTTCTATTACTTTTTCAGTCTTTGGTAGCCTTAATAAAGCAACAATATCATCGTCTGTAATACTTGATGAATCATTGCTAGGATTTACTTTTATCTTTTTCGAGTCCGTGTTTTGTTCAGGTTCATGTCTCCTTGGTTCCACTCTTTTACACGGCAATTTCAGCAGTTCATCCATCTCTGATCCTTCAATTACTTTAGGCTCTATGATTGGTTCGTTCATCCACATTGCAGATTTGTCACATTGATGCTGAGGAAGATTGTGTTCACAGAAGCCATTTTTATCTTTTTCACATTCTAAACCTTCTATGTTCATTTTATATTTGCCAGGGCTGATACCTAATAATCTAAAAGAAATTCTAATTTAAGCTATAATCATCACGACTTCCTTACCAACTAATATACAAAAACTGAATACTAATAAAAAGAGGTAAATGCAGTATGATTAAGTAATGTAATAATAATAGAAATAACTAAAGCTCATAAGCATCAAAGATCAATTGCACTTTAATCAATTATAAATCTACCTTACCATTAAATTATTCTTATCATTTATATCAAGGATTTAATTAGAATTATTACTAAATAGGGCATTCATCATATAGAAAAATGGAAATATACATAGGCTATAAATAGTAATTAAAGTATAATATTGACCTGCTAATATTATCACTAATAATACTGTTATGTCCGTCAAAATCTTTTTTGTCTGCTTCTACCAGACAGGGTACACATGACCTCAGTTTACTGACGAAATCTTCAAGTTGATCTAACAATATATTCACTCTATTCTCCTTCGTACCGCTTGTCACAATAGCTAACAGACACTGGTAGAGATTTGTGTGGAGCCTGTCAGGTGAATGTGTTGGATGAAACTCATAATGCCTTTGTAATCTATATACACTGTTGAATTTCTGAAAACAACGAAATTGGATTGTACAATATTAGAATAAAGCTTAAACATTTTACAGTTTATATTTTAAATGTAATAAAAAACTACAACTATTTGCTCCTTATGTTATGATTCTAATATAAAAAAAACCCTATAAAAATCTGTAGTGAGAGGTACCAGAGACACAAATTTGGATAGTATTATTTTATGTACAGAAATACATACTGTAGAGCAATGATGGCATGACGCAACAGCAGGCGTCTTCTTCTGCTTATTTGTTATCTCTCCTGGTAAAATAGTTTTTGTTATTCGTACTTTCCTGCCGCTCCTTGTAACAGCATTCTGTATGGAATAAAATAATCAATCAGTATATTCAAGAATTATCACATACATACAATATATTATCTCTGATTTTGTAAATATTGAAAATGTTGCAAGTTTAATAATTATTTAATTGCTCGGGGGCAACATATCCGGAATGGAGCATGATTTGTATGCTGATGAATAATCTCTTCCCGTCCAATGAGCCATCAGTGACTCATGAACCACACATATCCGGAGAGCGAGAGGCACCTCCACAGTTGTGCCGCCACAATTGAGCTGAAATGCACTATGGCACTACCTCTTACTATATAAATATATTTTGTATTTTTATGTTACTACCGCTGATACACACAACGGTATACTTATTTAAACACAGACACATTGAACACCTGACGGAATGAATTTATGGTCTTATTTATTGATTGGCAATAAGTAAAAAAAAATGTTTTTGCTCAGCAGTACATCAGAAGAATTGTATAATTGAAATAAATAAGTTACATGAGGACTTGTAAGGGTAGCAGACTGAACAGCAGACCATGACCTAGCGCTCCTCACTGTGCCTACACTCTTTAAGTATTAGGTGAAGACAGGACCAGCTACTGCATAAACTTGCTTTATTGGTCCCCTGCTGGACATAAGCCTCTTTCAATGAACACCAAGACAACCGATTTCCTGCTAGTCGCATCCATCCCGGACCAGTAGTGCAGTAGCATGGAAGTCGTCTTATCTCATCTTTGCTTACCTCAAGAAATATAGGTATCTTAACACTTGATTCCACCGGCTCCTTTCCTTCTACTTTTTTCAGTATTTTTTTAAATTCTGGCTTTTTACCTTTCAACACATCATTTTTTTTAACAAGAATTTCAGGTATTTTCTGAGCTATCATTACATCACTTTTTTGCACTAAAAGCTCAGGTTTTTTTGGACTTATCAATAACTCTTTTTTTCCCACAACACATTCTGTTTTTTTCTGTGTGCACGATAAATCATTTTTTCCAGCAACGGTCAAGTCTTTTGGTGACACCACCCTGCAAACAATTAATTATGTTTTATTCTAGACTTACACATCAAAAATATGGAGTTTTACACCACCCATTATGACGTGATATTATTTTCTGCGCTTGGAAGTGCCTAGATTGTACCATAGTCCAATAATACTATCACTTTAAAATTAAAAACATCATGTCAAATTTTAAACATAAAATAGAAATAATAAAGTGCAATTTATTTGCATGACATAACATGCAAACATAAATATTATATTAGGTGGTGGTTTGATTGCTTATATTTTATAACATGATATACACAATGAAAGATAACAATGTTTAATATCCAGTCGATAAAAATAATATAAAATAATATAAAAACAGTTGCTTAAAAGTATCTGAACAAGAGGCTCACCCTAGATATCACCAAAGTAGCATGTGACACACTTATTTTATTTAAATGTGACTTGTGAGGGACTTAACTATCTACAAAGCTGACTCATATCAGATTAACAATCATATTGATTGAAAATGCTGACATAACTCTCTAACAACTGGATTAGTTGAGTACATTCATATGAGATTTTAGACTTATTTTCATAACAGGTAAAATAAATAAAACTTTGATTCTTACTTATAAATAAACTTTGTGTTAGTAACGGGATCATATGTAGGCTTCTGTGGCTGCTCTTTTGGATTACTAAATATTTTTAAAGCATGATTTACTATCTTCATTTGTTCCTCGCTTAATTGATTGAGACTGAAAATTTTAAATAAAAAGCTTTAATCTTTTGTTTTTCTTATTATATTAAAAAACCGTATTTAGGTCTGCAATATGAAATCAATTTAATGAATTGCAATTTTAGATGGATACCACTCACGAAACTCCACTGAAAAGTGTCACCAATGCTGTCGTGTATCCTATTGGAGGGGAGGAGGAAAGGTGGGCAACACACATCTGGTAGACAATATTATGGATGTCTATGGGCATCGGTAGTTATCAAAAGGTTCAGATGTCCAATTTGCCTCGTTATTAATAATAATAATGGAGTAAAACTGTTTTATTAATTATCACCCAGCTTAACAATTTATGTTTTAGAGCTTTTGGTGCTAAGTATATTATATACTTGTTAAGCTTAGTTATATTTGGTAGTGGACATAGGAGGCTAGCCTTCCTATGTCCACTACCAAATATTATATTGGTAAAACTTTAAAAAGCTATAAATATGCTATAGATTTTTGTAAATGTACCTGTGATATGTCTCTCCAAATTTTATTAACTGCACTGAGGTATGCTTTGAATTTGGTGTACTGAAAATTAATATAATGTGTTATCCATTAAATAGCTCTATCTTAAAAATTTTAGTATATTTATTAACTATTAATTTTTATACCATAAGCCAATTATGTACTTACGTTTCTTTTGCTGTTATCTTCGGTACTATTTTTCCGCTTATGCTCCTTGTTATATTTGGCATTTCTTTCAACTGCACAATTTTACTGTTTACATCTAATTTTGGTACATTATTCACTATGTTGGGTGTATTGGCTATGTAAACTGGTTTTAAGAGTAGGTTGTTTCCTTGTAGAGTGATTTGTTTATTACCAGGCTCATTTTTAGGCATCAAAAAACTAGCGAGTTTTAAATTATTTCCTACACCATTATCACATTTTCTTAAAATTCTTGGTTTCTTATTTCTTTCACTGACGTGTAGGTTGTTTTCTAGTTTGCCGCTATTTTCGTAGAATCTTTTAAGGTTATCGCTCACAGGTTTCTGAAGATTGGGCATGTTTTGTGAAACGACATACGACTTAGCCTGCAAAATTGTAATGTTTACAATGCATCCTTAGAACACTGCTGATTAACATGAATAGTAAAATATTTACCTGAGTGATGCTAGGATCTCCTAAGAAGTAAACTGGTGTATATTGACACGAATCCACAAAAACATTACTTGCAGTTGATTCCATATTAAATTTTCTGTGATATCTTAAAAAAATAACTGTAATTCTAAAATTATAATAATCATTTCGAAAACAATATGAAATAAAAACAAAAGGTTATCTTTCTAGTCATTGAGTCACTTTAATACATAGAATATAAATAACCATAGACAACGTAGACCAGATAGCAGGGCAAACGTGAGTGATGTACTTTTTTATATTATTTGCGGATCTGAAAACTTATCTTCTAAAGCCTATCTTTACATGATGTATTATTAGTACTTATATTAAATATATAAGAGCCACTAAAAGTATTTAATTTTAGTTTTTTCTTATTTGATATTCTTCTTCTTCCTCCTAGCCTTATCCCGTTTCTATATCAGATGATAGCGGGACCGGCTACCTAATCTCGGGCATTTGACGAGGACGCCACTTTTACACACAGCGACTGTCATGTGACCTTTACAATCCAGAAGGGAAACTCAGCTCAATCATAGGGTAGGTCGAACTCGAATACACGAAACCAAGTCTTCTCACACTATCTTCCATTACCGTAAGAATACTCAGAATATGTAGATAAGGTAGATAAACTCATTGATATATATATAACCCGGACTGAATCTGGACAACCCGAGTTGAGGATGTTGTTGCCTTATTTTTCTTTGTTGTTATATATATGTGGAAGTAAATATAAATAAAGCATAAATGTGGCATTTTTGTTTTAGATCATAACAGGTACTAAATTATATTTGTTAATGATATTTGATTATACAAATCAATCCAATTATAAATTATAATTATATACATTAAAATAAATTAATTAAATGCCATTTACAGATATGAAATACAAAAACGGTAGAAGGGACCTTTGGTCTTAACCTGTTCTAACGGGAGCGAAAAAAAAAACTTGAATAAAATGAAACTGGCAGCACTGATGACAGCATAACCTATTTCTTTTGAAAAGCCAAGCTCTGACAAGCTAAGGTGATTATCGAAATTATTACCAAAAAATAATTTAATATGGTTTTTAATACTTTTAATTGTGTTCTTAATATAGAATGAGGTCTATTTATGAAAATATATCATTTTTTGTGAAAAATTTTAGTGTATTTTACGCTTAGAAAAAAGTGTGTTGCCGCCACGTGCGTCTGTGATCTTAACATATATTTTGTGTTTGCAGGCATCAAAATGACCAATTCAAAGGGTTACCGTCGTGGTACAAGGGATCTGTTCGCCCGCAGGTTCCGTACTCATGGAACTATCCCTCTTTCCACTTATATGAAAGTATACAAAGTCGGCGATATCGTTGACATTAGGGTAAGTAACATGATATATTTGTAAGAGTCAATATCACTGGAAGGAAGTATTCGTACATCTTATGATAGATATTTAAATTTTAATAATAGTACCGAAAAGTTTACCGCTAGGTTGCTAGAGTTATCTAGAACAAAATGCTTATCGAGCTATAATTCTTGTGAAACCCTTTTTTAAATAGACCTAGTGTCTATCAGTATATATACTGGGGAATATAAGTACCTTTTTCTTGTGTTTAGTTATGTGATAGGAGAAATATAAAATATATGTCAGATGAGGTTTGATATGCAAATGATAAATATATAGTTTTTTTTGTCTCCACTCTACTTGGCATAAATATTCAAGGTAGTTTATGATATTCTATATAGTTTCGTAATAGATAATAAAATATGTATGTCTCTTAAATATTATCAACATTTCATTGTATACAAATACAAATTGAATAACAATGTAGATACAGTAAAGTAACAATCGCCTACTATCATAATAACCTCAACAAATAATTTGTTTTTGTCCAAAACAAATAGAAAAAAAATCCATTATTAAAAAAATAACAGATCACTCTCAAAGTTTTATACTTACATTGTCAGCCAAAAGAGTGATACAGAATTTGGCTTAGTTTGATCAGAAAATCACAAAGGTACATTTTATCAATTTTTCTGGTTAAAGTGTAAAGAAGATATTGTTGTTTCTGAAATTTGGACCCATATCAACACTTGCAACAAGTCAACTGTTCTAATAAAGTTATCATGGCAATACTGTAATCCCAGAATTCATCTTATTTCAGCTCTTATAGAAATTAAACATTTTCACAATTTGAAATGACATTTATTAAAGGGCGTCTTGATATAGGATGATCCAGCTATAGTAACTTGTGATAGATTCTTGCCTTTTCTTCATTAGTATTGTAATGGTACAAAACCACAAATGATATCGACCATCCACAAAAGGGAACAATTTTACTAGTAAATGGTTCTTTATTAGATTCTAGTGATTAAAACATCTGAGAAAAGAAAGAAATTGTCCTTTAAAAATATTTTATGAGAAACACGCCATAGCTTTGTAGATAATAAGGCATTTCTTTCTGGGTAGACACAGCCCAGTTGCAGAACCTATCTATTTATTCTAATATGTATTTGTAAATACAAAAAAAGAAAGTTAAAATAACAGAAAGCTACTTACACAGTTTTGCATCCATGATACATGTCGTTTTATAGCACAAGCAAGTAACATTGCTTACATTGAAAAGAATACTGTCAGTGCTGTTAATTGGATTGTAATTATAATTTCCTAACATTATAATCATTTCTCTTTCAGGGTAATGGTGCAGTCCAGAAGGGTATGCCACACAAAGTATACCACGGTAAAACCGGCCGTGTCTACAATGTAACCGCACATGCTCTTGGTGTCATTGTTAACAAGAGGGTTCGTGGTAGAATAATCCCCAAAAGAATTAACATTCGCATTGAGCATGTCAAACACTCGAAGTGCAGGGAAGACTTCCTCAAGCGAGTCAAGGAAAACGAGAGGCTGTTGAAAGAAGCTAAGGCAGCCGGCAAAACTGTTAACCTTAAGAGACAACCCCAGCCACCAAGAGCTGCACACATCGTTAAGGGTGCAGAGAAGCCAGTCCTTCTCGCTCCTATCCCATACGAGTTTGTAGCTTAAAGTGAATAAAATATAAGTAAAACTTTGGCTTTTTTTTTAAATGGAAAATTATAAGATAGGGGACTACAGTATGTGGCTAAGAATTCTGTGTGCTTTTAATATCAATATGAAAGAAGTTATTTGATGAATACAGCCACACACTAATAGTATACAGTAAAGTTTATTACATATGAAATATATAAATATAATTGTGATGCAAAAATGCATTGTCCCCCCCACAATGGGTATTACACAAAATTCGCCAACATAATACATGTGTTCTATAGTACATAAGAATTTTTTAATACACTGACTAAACAAATTACGAATTGCTAGGGCAGCAAATACTACAATTTCTTCAGTAAAATGAATACCTTTTATTCAAATTATAGGAGAGACTTGGGACCGACATTTAACTATTCAGTTCCTATTATATCTTGACCAGCTGGTTCAGGTTGGTACTAACAGCAGATGAACTATGAGTTTCTCAGAACAGAACAGTCTACTGGTGTTGGATGTGATGATAATAATAATGTTATCCTAGCCGGATTTCGCCATTTGCGCGGAACATATTACAGTTCACAAGTGTTTGCGCAGACACAAGTGCACTCCCTATTCCCTCATTCTCCTAATTCGATGGGACGGCAATCCAACACGCCAGAGAGAAATCAGGCGCAGCACCTACGCCTTAACATGCTCTCGTAGGCACGGGGTGTAACACCCCTAACTCCGAACAGTTACTAGAATTTAGAAAAATCCTAACAGCACATTTTGTATGGTCCGGGACCTCACATCTCCAGTTGAATATGCTTACCACTAGACCACGAGGTAGTATCAGAAGAGATGATAACATATTATATGTTATCATCAAACAAAAAAAAGGCAAGTTCAAACTCGTTTTAGAGTTCAGTACCTAAAATGTAAAAACCGGAGCACTTATCCCATATACACTAACAAATTGTAGTTACCGCGTGATCGAAGCTTACGATACTGAATGAAAACTGATAAATTATAATATTAAACTGAAAACAAATCATTAAAGGCAAACGTTATTACATAACAGGAACATTAAACCGTACTTCGTGGCTGGCACCTGTGCTCAAGAGTATTCACATATATTCAGTTCGTGGCGCACTTTCCGATTTATTTAATATACCCCTGCGTTGTCCTCTATTCTTCGTCTCCTCCAATGGGTAACCGACTACCACGGAACACATATACCCTAAAGGGCCAGCTACTATTAAACCACACGAAACGCGAACAAAAGGTACCTCGCCAGACGTGTCGGCCCACTTCAACTAAAATTCGGCATACAAATCTTACTCAAGAAACTACGAACTATACACTTTTGATAATCTCTTTTAAGCAAATTGAATAATGTAACGTGGACGCTTGGTGATAGTCATATACTTTTCAATAGCCGAGTTGCTGTCTTCGTGGTTACTTGCAGTATCCTTAACTATTTTATGCGGCTCCCCAGGACACTTCGGGAAACCAGTGTATAAGTATCGAGTACCTACAATTTAGATCCACAAACACTGTCAGACCATTGGAAAACAAACATAGTTCTTTTATAGTAAGAATCACAAGACCTATATATGTTCATATTTTATATAGTAGCAGGAGCGATGGCTCATTATCTTAAATCTATATAAGTGGTGGTGCCGTTGATCAATCGGGCCGGCCGGGAAAGTGGCTACCACCACCTTAAGTGAGGGTTTCAAAGTTTACAGTGGGCCGTTGGAGAGGAGGCCACACATCTACATGACCATGGTGAGGCTGCTTGTGGGCGTCGCTAGTTCACCACAAGATTCGTGCTCGTTAGTCGATTACTATAACCGCGTTGAAGCTGAAAGAGGTGTGATTTTGATACTGACAATCCTGACCGTAGGACACAGGTTCTACAATTTGGTAAATTTGTATCTTGATCTTGGAGAGCACACCAGCCGTCCTGCATAAAAATACATTTCTTAAAGAGAAAAAGGTATTTCAATCTCCACGTGATCGTAGTTGAGGTAAAACTTCTGAAACTGAGTTACATAATTAAGTAAACCGCGACAAGATCCGTAAAAGTGGTTTTATTGTAAAAGTATTTGTGTCAAATTGGAGCTAGGTGAATTGTTATCTAAGTTATATTCCCGGGACGGATCCAACAGCAAGTGTTATTAGGTAATGTCTAATAACAGGCCGGAGTTAGGAAGATGTCGGCGTTGCACCCTCGGAGCACACGTTAAGCCGTCGGTCCTGCGTCTGATTTTTCTTCGTTCGTGTCGGATTCCCGTCCCATCGGAATAGGAGAATGAGAGAACAGAGGGTGCGCTTGTAAGCGTATATGTCTTACGCAGATGGCTCTTATAAGTAACATTATCATTATTATCATCCCTTATCGGTCCACAGTTGGACACAGGCCTCTTTCAATGAACGTCAAGACGAGCGATATCCTGCTACTGGCATCCATACTGGACCGGCTACTGCACGGATATTGTTTTCCCACCTGGTGAACGGTCGACCAACACTCCACTCCAGAACCCTACTGGCCCATCTGCCACCTTCTCAGTATCACACGATTATTATTCTATTAAGTCACTAACAGAATTAAGAATACAGTTATTATTTGACTATGATGTGTTAGCTCAACAGCAATAGACCAGTCGGTACAGATAGGGCCTTGTGTGTAGTTGGCTCGGCAGTGACGAGTCCTACGAGGCGATGGCTTCCTTCTGCGAGACTGTCATGTCCAGAAGGAAGCCGACGAGCGGGTGAGAGAGGAGGCTGCCGACGCGGCCTCCCCCCGCCGACGACGAATGGGGGTACGAAAGAGGCGCTATCTGCAGCGCCTTCAGTAATGCCCCTGTGTTCCGTGTAGGGCCAGGATGGGAACCCGGTCCACTTCCGTCGTCCACACGGCGTCGTGGGGACTGTCTTAGAGTAGCCGGACAGTCTCCGTGGAGGTGAAGTCTGGCCTTTTCGCCGAGGCCAGCCTGTCGCTGGAGGGGTCCTGTTGCCTGCAGATCCGGGACCCTCCACTTATAGCGGCTGATGGCTCCCGTAGGGGTTTAGTTGGTATTGCTACCCAATGGCCGAGTCCAACATAGGTCTGGGGGTCTACTCGGGCTCCCACCTATCATGCGTAAATGCATTCCCCTTCGTCACCAAAAAAAAAAAAAAGTCGGTATAGATATAGCCCTATTTGTAAGTGCTGTGTGCTCCTACTGTGATCGTGCACGTGTTCGCCATTATTAAATTGGTGTTAAAAAAAACTTACATATTTTAATGATAATTTATAAACCTTAAAACGCAATATCATATTTCTATTATACTCACACATTTCTATCCGAAATTTGCTAATAAACAAATATAAATGTACTTTTAAAAAATGACGAAATAAAAGACACCACAGACAGGTATAGAATATAATATGGGACAACATAAAGTATTATTTATGTAAAATATCTTAGGATAGATTTTGTAAGTAAAATTTATCCCATTTCTATTTTAGTAAGAGGTAGTGCTGTCCGTGCTCAATTGCAGCCGAGTGGGACCGGCATGTCCGTGGAGGTACCCCTCCCTCACTTGACACCAACGTGAAGTATAAGAGTAGCCGGTAGCCCATCGGAGGGGAGAAGGAAGGTAGAGCAACGCATCTATGTAGGACAATGCGGATATCTATGGAGGTGGATAATAGTCAAATGGCTTCTATTTCTCGCCTGCTTATACCATGGAAAAACTACATTGAGAATAATTGATAAGAATATAGAAGACCCAATGAACTTGTTTCGCCAGTATTTCCAAGAAATATAAATATTTTGAACTAAGTAATTTAAATTTTATGTGAAAAGAAGTTAACAATTTAGCTTCAGTGAGGAACAATTCTACTGCTGTCGTCCATTGTGAATCCACAGTAGCCGATCCGCAGCAGGAGATCGGTCGTTTTGGCGTTCATTGAGAGAGGTCTATGTCCAGTCTGATAATGATGATGATAATGAGGAAAAATTTACGTTACTTATTACTTAAGCTAATCTTGCCATAAATATTGTAAGAAAAAAAATTTTAATTGCAAATAACATTTATTACTTTTACAGTGTTTAGTTGAATACACAAATATAAAACAGTTAAAAATGTAAAAAACGTGTCCATAGTGGTCTCCATTGTCTGCGTATTGCAGAGACTTTAGACCTTGAGACCAGTTGTCAATAAAAGCACGCACTCTTCCACGGGGAAATTCTTCACTGCCAATCGTATGGATTGTTTTATGGACTCCAAATTATCATGGCGTTTAGAGCGAGCTGTACTACTGACCGTAACTGTAAAACTGACCATAAACCATAATCCAGCAGATTAAGATCGGGACTAGATGAATGACGACCAGTCTTCAGCTTTGATGAAGTCCGCGACTTTCGCTTCCATCCATGACCGGACCGAGTATATAGAATTTTGCTGGAAAGGCCAAATACTTGGTTATTCAACGGTGTTATTAAAAGGCTTAAATACCTTCACAAGAATGGTATCTTGATACCCTTGTGCTGATATTTCGATACCTTTTTCAACAAATCACCATGTCACCATGAAGTCGGATAATGACACGTCGCACTCTGACCACTAATTGGGAAGCTTCCTTAGAGTATTGCTCAAATATAAAAAAAAATCTCATCCGTACACAATTTTTTTCTGTAAAATCCCGTTGCTTCGTTATTTGTTTCGGTTTACCACCCTATTCATGTGTAATTTATAAGTTAAGAAATGACCAATGCGTCTCTTATAGGCCGCAAGTCCCAATTAGGGTCCGGAAAACCCCTTTTTTGATTAAGCCTATCTATAGGGAAATCCTATTGAGATCTTACGCAAAGGAAAAGGTATATTATTGATAGTGTAAGTCTATCAATTAGGAAGCTTTTTAATAAGGTTAACTACTTCTGATGCTCTTACACAAATATAAGGAGTTAATAGTTAGGTACTTATCATGATAGAGTTACCTTATGTTTATCTCTTTTCCGCGCATGCTTTCATTCTAATTTTATGAACTAATAAATTTTTTTGCGGAGCTGTTGTGTACAGATGGCGTATCTGTGGAGGTGGTTCCTTAGGGGGCTGACTAGCCGTCGAGGTGCCCTGATGATTGTTGTTCCGGGGCACCTCACCAAGGGCGGCACTGATGGCACTCGCGGTGGTTTTTGTGGGTATGCGGCACTATCATGTGCCGCGAGTCCCACACACCACTGGACCCCACCCAGGGCCCGTGAAGGCACGTAAATGCGTTTCCCCGCGTCAAAAAAAAAAGGACTGAGGCTTATGATGTTATAGGTGGCAAGCCTATGGCCACTTCGGGCACATTCCAATCGCGGACAATGTAATGCGTGCTCAGAATAATCAGCTAAACATTTAATTACAGTGCCTGGGGATCAAACCCAGGACCCCACGCGGCTAACGGTCTTTACAGGAGACACCTGCACCGTTATACCACAAAGGCGAGGTTTTAAATACCATTTTAAGAAGAAGAATTAAAAACGAGTTATTTATTATATACTTACACGTTCACCTGTCGTATTTCTAATAATCTATAGATAAATTGAGAATTAAATACTTCCTTAATTTAGAAATTTATTTTTTTTATATAGAAATTGTAACAGTAGAAAAACGAACTATAGTCATCCATCACTACCACTTAAAAAAGGTGCGATTTATGTCTTAAATAATACTAAGATATGTATAATACTTGAAAATACTGGAAAAGATAAGGAACAAATGTTGTTATTGTTGCAGCTAAGAATATTGCCAGGTCTAATTTTTCAGAAAAATAAGCTTTAGTGCATACTGCAAGACAATGCTTCATAGAAGACGATAAAGAATTCGGCCCCTGCAATTTGATTGTGTCGATTAGGAAAATGCTTGAGAATGTCCCTCAAGAACTATTAAAAGATTGTTATATTGAAATAAAAACGGTTATTGAGAAATGTGAAAGCAAGTGAAATAAAAATACTATTGTAATGTTTGTGACTGTCTTGATTATGAATTACATTTATTTTTTTGACAGCCTGAGAACTATTTGAGAGAAAAATAAGTGTAACTGACCAAGTTTCGGCTGCTGCGGTCATCCCTGTAGGAACCAGCCAACTGTGCAGGATATATTATCTATTCCTTCAGTCTCCTTCGATTGCGGTAATAACAAATATTTAACGTCACTTAAACGTTCCTATGTTTATGTAAAATACTTTTTATTTTTGTTAAACGAGAAATCGGAGCCTTTTTAGACTACCGATGCCCATGAACATCCGCATAATTTCTATGCCGATGTGCTGCCCTCCTTTTAAGAGGTAGAGGTATCTTGTCGATGTACATTACAACAGCAGTCTTCTAAAAAAGTAGCCTAGAATTTTTAACTGCCAACAAACACTAATACTATATTATTGAAGTAATTACCTACACTTAATTTATAGCAGTTTTATTCAATTAAATTACACTATGCCCTCAATATTATATCAACTTTGGGTAACAATACTTAATACTCTGGACCATTGAATTTTAAATACAGTTAACCTTAAACCTGAGCAGCAGTTACCAATAAATCTATGTAATGAATTATCATATATATATATATATATATATATATATATATCATTATTAGATCCAAAAAGAAAATAATTAAACTAAAAATCTGCAGAATGAAAATTACGTTCTTTTTAGTTACAATAGGTCTTCGTTTTCCCTTGTAAGCATTATTCGATTTAAAAAAAGTGGACTAATGTTACTCCTTAAAGGATGGAATATGAATTTCAAGGAAGAAAATGGACGCTCCACTGGCGCTTGAGTTGCTGGTGTGCCTAGAACAATGTTAGCTACCTTAGCCAAATCGGAGGGGGTGCTGTTGGTCGGTTAACCTCACCGTGGTGCACCCTGGACAACGGTGGCTGATCGATCTTTCTTCTCTCCCTTTGTGAGAGAGGGAGGTTCAATCGACCAACGGGCAATAACCTTACCACCAATTCTGTGATTTGGCGCCCGGACGAGGATGAATGGCTGGTGCGAATCCAGTTCCGAGTGCGCCATTATCCGTCGGCCACTAAGACAACTACGGTTATAGAGCTCAAAAAGTGTCTGAATCACCTATAGATAAGGCCACTGTACTCGAGACGTCCAAAAACTCAGAAAGGGTAGTAGATTTGAGGGTGGACATAGCTAGTCCGCTAAGTTCGGGGTAGTCCCTTCCCAAGAAGGGTATGGAGTGGACAAACTAGGGGACGTCTACCTTAAAAATCGTAGCTGTAGCTGCAGAGCTCGAAGGGTTCCCGGAGGAGGAAACCGCTTCGGCAGTGAAGTGGACCGAGGTGGTTAAGGCAACTAAAAACCAAATGAGACGGCGGTGGTATTAGCAGCACCTACACAAACGTCGGCTAGAACTGGATCAAAACGAGATCCTAAAATAGTGCTATCTAGATCCACGACCGAAATAAGTAAACTATGAACGGAGGTAGCCACTCAGGGAGCCACATATTGCACGGCACTTTTAAAGGCCGAGCGTGAAATAGAACTCAAGGAGCTGGGCATCGGACCACTCCGTATTCGTGAAACGACGACCAGTGCGCGCCTAATTGAATTTGCCTGGCTCCCAAAGTTATGAAAAGGCAGATAAGCTCGCGGAGAAGCTGACAACAGCCCTAGCAGATGTAGCGTATATATTTAAAACCACAAAGAGAATAACTTTTCACCTTATGGTGCTTGATAATGCCACCACCTCGGAACGTATCGTATATACTATATAGAAGGAGGCTGTCCCCTCGAACAAGTTACTGTGGGAGGAATAAAACCGGAACGAAGGAATAATAAGACTGCGTTGGTGAAATGCCCAGCAGCAGTAAGCAAAAGGCTACTGCTGTTGGGCATTTTGCTGCATGGCAAAAAAAGATGGCCCTGGACTTTTTAAGTGAGCTGGGCTGTGTGATCCTTCAACTTCTTGAAACCATACATACTAGACATTGCTACAAGTGTTTGGTAATGGGTCACGCAGCAGTCTTGCCCCTCCTCCGAGGATAGGAGTGGATTATGTTTCCGCTGCGGGTAGCAGCCGGTAAGCGTGCAGACCACACAATGGGGGGAGAGAAATGCAAACCTCCTATAATTTATTGGAACATTGCTCCTCTTAACCAGGATCGGGGCAGACAGATGGTAGCTGAGCCTGTAATGTCAGAGTAATGACCCGAAATATCAGCTTTTTGCAGGCCAATCCTAACCGCTCCGCTGGGGCTCAGGATCTTCTCTCTTGCAGTCAATGGCGGATCATATAAAAAAAACTGGTGATGACCCTTCTTTTGATGCCAAAGCGAGAGGTAATGGATATGTGGCGGTGTTTTGGGGAGAAATAGCCATTATTGGTGTTCGTATTCGACTAGTATTCAACTTACAGTTAAGTAGCTGGCAGTCCAACAAAAATAACTTTTATTGCAAACAGCTTGCGTCCGATGACTTATGGCATAAGTTAAACAGTCGATGAAAGGCGCAAAAAGAAGGTCACGCAAGTATAAGTCAAGTTGAGTGCACGCAGAAGTTTATGTTGCTTGCGCGTTATAAAACCCTAATGAATGGGTAAGCTACAATAGGGTTTTCGAATTCGCTTAGTGCTTACCCGAATTAACTCTATTGATTTGGTTACCTTTAGCTAGGCTAAGTCGACGATTTAATTACCGGATTGATAGGGTATTTGAAAACAAGTTTAAGAAACTACCAACCAAATACACCTTTAAGTGAAAGCGGTACCGGTCACTGGTCCTAAGTCATCTCTTAAAATACGCGACATGGTTCTAAGTTAGCACCTAACTAGAACCGTGTCGCGTATTCTAATAAATTGAAAGATTTAATAAAATCTTTTGTTTTTGGCCAGGATTTCTTAGAAGAGAAGGATCTGGTCGTCCTACGTGGATGGCCAGATCCTTCTCTTCTAAGAAATCCTCCTCTGTCACAAATAGAGGAATACCCATTGCACCTATTAATAGCCCCGTACACAAACATTTGACTAATACCAGTGGAGTTTTAAAAATTGTATTTGGCTCCATACCTACTTTGTGTAATGCAATCTCAGCCATTATGTTCTCTTTATCAACTCTCTCTATTTTAATATCACAAAATGTAATACAAAGTATTGGTGCCTAAATCAGAAAACACAATAAAAATATTATATATTATTATTAATAATTTTTTTTTTTTTATTGTAACAATATTTAATATTATTACTTAAAATATTATGAAGAGGGAAACTAGTTTACTTCATACTTCTAGTATATCTACTTTTATCATACAATATTATAAAAACTAAAAAAAGTATGAGCATGAAAGATTTCATGCTGATGAGTTACTTATACACCTACATATTTTTCTGTTAATTGCTTGATGTCTGTAAGATGAATTCATCCAAAGATAATCAAACATTAAACTTGACTGAACACCTTAGGATGAATTCATCTTATTGGAGATAGTGTTTGTTATATATAGAGAGCTATAAATAGTATCTTAAGCTTGCAAGACTGGTCTTTCATTTTTGCCTTCCAAATTTTGATTAGTAAGAGCATATCCCGTGCCTCCTCTCTGCAGTGGTATTATATCTTTCTCCTTCAATCTGTCCCCTGTTAATGGATGAAGCCAGTCCTTTTTTATAATTTTTTCCACACATTCCAATGTCACAACATGTCCTGTGGTTCTGAAAGAATAGTCATTGTTTACCACAAAACTAGCAAAAGTTACATGGATTTTGGCATTTCTGATTGCCTCCTAGAATATCCTGAATATCACCATGCTCTGCTGCTCAACGTTAGTGAATGTAAGTGATCCCAAGACATGTCATCTATTCATAAGTATATAATTGTTATGTGGATGTAATTCCTTCTCACACTAATGTGCCACCAAAAACTTACAAACAGCACCAAATGCAACAGCAAGGTAGTAGTTTTAGAGTATTCTCTTTTTTATAGTATATACTATGTTCTTTTTTTATGTATGACATTAATAAAGTACACTCAAATACTCTAATTCCGTAAAACTGATATTATGAGACAGCCAAAAAATATTTTTTGTCTGTCTCATAAATAAATAAACTATAAATAAAGTTATGCCAGCACAATTACTCTGCAATGCAGATATAACTGTAAGATTTACCTGATAACAGCACATGGGACTGCATTACTCAATATGTCATGTGTCACTGGACACATGTACCTGTTTTCTTTAGCAATAAGAGACTTCTTATCATCTGGATCATTCACCGCTGTCCATGTTACCTCTATTAGGTCCTTCATCTTTAATGGATTACCACTGATTGGACAATATACTGTAGCATCTGGTTTCTGAACCTTGGATATCTTGGCATCAGGCAGTTCAGATGGAATCCAGAAGCTGGGCAGTTTCTTGTCTTTGCCATTAGCCAGGTTAGAAACTGAACTTGTGGATGCTGAAACCTCTGACTTCCTGTTAGATATATTCTTCTCTCTGTTCATGAATTTAATCAAGTTCGCCTCTCGTTCAGCGGCCGCCAGGTGTTTCTTCTCTGTTTCATCTTTTTTCGCTTGCTTCTCGTATTGTTTTAATTTTCGAGTGTATTCATTTTTCTTAGTAATAATATACTCCAAAATAGCTTCTTTGTCAAATAAGTATCCCTCTTTCGTTATCACAGGGTTACGGCATGGTTGTAATGTTAGACTACAACAATCAAAACTCTTTACTGAATCCTTTCCCACTCTCTCACTTTGTGTGCCGTAGCCAGAAGCAGCTGCGTCCTTTTTCTTTTCATGGTAAGTGTAGACAGCACCTGCTGTACAATTTCTAGCATGCCGTGTCATTTTTATAAATTGATGATTATATTTATTCTTTCAAAGTAAAAAGATTTTTATCATCTTCATAAGTTTTGTTTTTTTTTCAACAACTTGCATTTGTAATGACAAAACGTATAGGCTTCTAGTTTCCTTTTTTCGTTTACAAATAATAATTTAGAATCAAGTATCAACACAAAATACTGATAACAAAATATGTTGATACAGATCAAACAAATTCGTACATATCATACGTAGCATAGATAATAGTTATATACTGATTTTTTTTTCGGAGCTACTACTGGTTGGCGACGCTTTGTCCAGCCTCAACAGTTCGACTGACTAGCGAAGATTTTTGTGTCTTCAGGTTTAGGGAGACGATAGGGGGACAGACAGCTTTATTACTATTAGGGCTCTCTATGGTTGTGTTATATATGTCTTCTGGTTCGTAACCAGAAAACACAAGTCTTCGCTAACCGTAACCATATACTACTTATAAAGTTATATATACTAGACAGTCAAGCACAGACCAATCTTTGGATAACAATTTACTGTGAGGTATGACTGTGAGGTAGACCGTCAAGCACTGACCGATCTCTAGATAAAAATTTACTGTGAGGTATGCTCAGTACCCTATGGTATTTAGAGATAATATAAATAGAGAAAAGAAGTCAGCATAAAACATGGCCGTCTAAGCCGAAAGAGATAGAATATATCTCCTTTTTTTAAATTTTTTTATTCAGTACACAATTTTCACAGTATCTACATTACCA
Source organism: Eumaeus atala (assembly GCA_017140195.1). Lineage (NCBI taxonomy): Eukaryota > Metazoa > Arthropoda > Insecta > Lepidoptera > Lycaenidae > Eumaeus > Eumaeus atala. Next base: position 851,615 of record JAFELO010000961.1, read on the forward strand.
CATCAGATGACATAGGGGTCGGATATCTAATACAGCTGGTGACTCGAGAAGAACGCCAGTTTTTATGTATTTATGAAATATATTCCCCTTGATTTTGCAACAGGGGATAATACTATATTTCCTGCTGTAAAATCAATGGGCAAGTGGCCGGATGATTGAACTGCGATCTATCGCAGTTCAATAATTTGTACTGTCCTCTAGGACAGTACAGAAATGAAGAAGGACAATAGTATGTCAAACATTGACACTTGACGTTAGAATTCTGACATATTTACGATTGTTCATTTTCTTCTTTCTTTGCCACTCTTGTAACTTCAAACTTGTTTATTTTCCCTCACGGTAGTTTGAGGCGTGGACGTGTATTTATTTCATGGTGCAGTAAGCGACAAGAACACGGACTACGTGTGTTCAATATTCATGTTGTGTTCAATAGATCTGTGATTTAAAAGTGCAGTAGTATTCTGTTTTAGCAAAATTTGTGACGTATGTGAATTACAATTTGTTTAGTGCAGTGGAACGTTTAAGTGTTTAGAAATTTATACATAATAGTAAAAGAATGAATTTATCATTCGCTGGTTGTGGTTTTCTTGGTATTTACCATGTGGGTGTTGCAGTATGTTTAAAGAAATATGCTCCACATTTATTGATAGGCAAAATATCGGGGGCCTCATTCGGGGCCTTATCTGCATGCTGTCTGCTTTGTGATTTACCAATAGGTAGGTTTATTTGTATAATATTTATTGATATACTTATAAAATAAAATAAATTAGGATCTTTATGTTTCCAACCTATAAGTTTGTATACTGAAAATAGTGAAATGTGTCTTATTATAGTAAATAATAACACTTTATATAGTTTTTCATAATACATATATGTATAAATATTTATTGTAAGAATTTAAATAATGTTTATCATACCATAAGTATTTAACACTGAATGAAGTAAACTGCTGATGATAATGAATAAATTAAAACAAACCACAGTATTATAGTAATAATAATTGCAGATAATCTTAATATCCAAATGAGTTGATAAAAATATGATACCATATCAGCAACCCCTTTGTAGTTGATATCGAAATAGGTACATACGTGATTATGATAATCATCAGACTGTTTGCGTCTCGTTATGGTCTAAGATTGCAACATTCTGTTTTACCACAACATGTCCAATGTGACCTGACAATAATTATAGTATTCAATGTGTTATCTTATCAATACTATTTTGCCAGCTGTTACAACAATTTCTGCAATATCTTTTGTGGCTGTATAATAAGTCAGATTTTAATGTATTTGTTTTTTTTTTTTAGATTTTTACAATGTCTTTAGAGATTTTATAAGACATTTATTGAATATACATACTGATACGAACTAGAATTTCCATACCAATATAATTTAAATAGCAACTCTGGGTTTAATTGGTATGAAAATAGTATCTGTCCATTCACTAATCAGATATCTACTTAACTTAATGCCTTTTTCACATATTTGTAATTATTATATTGTTTGTCATTTATTATACCATCTATAATAGCTTGGGCTTAGCAGAAATTATAATTATAATAAACACATTATAAGTTATATAAAAAGAAAAGTGAAATAAACTACATCTAACATTTACACTGTACATCTGGACAAAGAACTCCCATCATTTTTTTCTTATATAAGATATTATTATTATCTATGTTGGATATCTTGAAAATGCCAGTATTTATTACACCTATTTTTCTTTGTAGGATTTTGCAATAGACACAGCACAATATTTCTAACAGCACTTGGCTCAGACACAGTTTGCCCTGGCCACATTCTAGATGTTGAAATTTTTGTTTTAAAATTGTATTTGATAATTTTCGAAATGTAAAATTTTTGCTTTTATTCAGTTTTTTGGTTAATCAGTGTGGATGTATATTAAGGCGCCTGCATAATAATATGAGAATAATATAATAAAATGAGAAAATACAACAAAATTTAAATAAAATATTATACCTACATGTATGCTACACTACAGAATCCATTACATATTTTTTAAGTGAATGGGTAACAAATATCTATCCATACTTACTAACCAGTAGTCAAGGAAGACAAATATTTTTATGACTACAAATGCCCAAATATCTTCATAGACTATGGGTAATTAATAAAAGACATGAAACAGGACGGCGTAGCTGTCACTTTGCGGTGATATAATTTGAGCGAAAGGTATCCCCCCGGTCGAGCCGGCCCCATTCGGATACAATGCAACACAGCACTGTCGCTTTAAACACTTTGTAGAGAAAATTTCATTTCTACTGCCGTAATTTGCAGCCTAAAATTAAATATTTTTAGATTAAACAAGTTGCGAAACAACCTGTGTCTAACTGGCAATATGACGAGACCAGCCACATTACACGACCTTGGCCAAGACTTTGTGAGTTTCAAGTCGAAGTAAGTTCCGTACGGAATAAGAAAGTCGTCGGCGATCTCGAGACTTGTCGATTCATCATAGGTCGCTACTACGTCATCCAAATCGATTGTTAAAAAATACTTTTGCGTTTAGAATTATGGACCTTTTTTATTAACATACATTTTATAATCATGATCAAACATGTTGATGATAATTATCACATTTTACTGGAATCCGCATTGAAATCGATCAGTCCACATGGAAGGGAACACTTGCACGAGAGTTTTTAACGCGTGTTATGAACGCCGAACGTACATAGGGGGATATTCTTCCGATTATCAACACATCGGCCCTTTTTACCGTTTCGTGTGCACAGAAATCAGATGTAGGGACGCCCAGATATTCCATCATTCATTTCGAATTGCAGTTGCAGATATTAGCGTGTTCAAAGTAACAAAAAAATTCTTCAGCTTTAATATTCGTATGAATACGGAACACAGACGATAAAATGAAATGACGCTGATTCTCAACATGGATTCTCAGATAGAGAAGGGAAGATATAGGCAGGCCTATGACAGCAAGTCCGTGTTAGTTAGTAAAGAAGGAAGATGAGAAAGCACTACACTATCTAATCTCGCGATCTGCGCTCTGCGCAATGCATCGTGGGCCTTGTTTTATCATGGAAGCTGGAAGAGCTGGTTGAGCTATCATGACTGGGGGGAACCATCCCACCTTTACCACGGGCGGGTGGTACGCCCATGCTCTTTACAGGCCGCAGGACTTGCACAAACCACACAACACTGGACAGCATTTGAGTTTTAAGCCACATTTCAATTACTTTATTCCGTCATTTTCCAATTACAATGAGGACGTCACGAGAAGCAGCGCAGGACTGACGGCTTAACGTGGTTTCGGAGGCATGGAGAGTTCCTGGGGATTGATTGATGTCAGACTGTTATTAGAAATTGAAAACAGACTTCGCACTAGCTCACAGTCAGTCAGGCGGTCGTTGTACACAGGCACGTATTATAGGGCCTACAAATCGCTAATAGTGATAAATTTTTCAGGTGAACTGACAAGCGATGTATTACGCGTGGTCGGCGAAGCAAGGGCGGGTTCCCTGGGTCCGTTCAGTCCATCCTTCAGTATACAGAATGTTCTACTGGAGGGCATGGACAAGTATCTGCCCATGGACGCACATAAGATCGTCAGCGGCAAGCTCCACATCTCGCTGACCAGAGTGTATGATGGGAAGAACGTTATAGTCTCAGAGTTTCCAACGAGGGAAGATCTTTTACAGGTATGTCTGTGAGGTTATCAGTACCTTTTCGTCACTTCTTTGGAGGCACTGTATTCTATAAAGTAGTTAGTTCATATTTTTTAAACCCGCTTATCAGTTACCCGCTTCCTTTTGGGGGCATGGCGCACTATCACAGAAACACTGATGTTCACAATAATAGATACCTCTAAATTTACTTTATAAGAAGAGCAAGAGGCCGGGAACCTCGCCCTCGCGCACCCACGACGTAAGATCATTTGCAATGCATTTAATGTACCAGGCTGCGAGCGTCGTTAGATACCAAAATTCTTCGCTTGTGCCTTTACATTGATTTACAGAAATACAGGATTTCAGACAGAGCTGTCATTCTAAGGATCCGTGATTTTACATAAACATTTTTTTTTCAAAATCAATCTTACGCTCATGATTTTAAGTCGTTTTTAAAAAGCAGAATCTATTTGAAAGAAGTGCACTATTGAAACATTTGTTTCCAACTCTGCACGTAAGATTTATGTTATTTTTACAAAGTGTCTGAGAAATGCACATCTTCTTCGGGCGGTTTTGAGACGCCGACTGTGTATATAATATTCATTTTTGTAAATCAATACGTGTAAATAACAAAGTACCGGCTTTATCAGTCGTAAGTAATTTAATTTATTATTTTTTGTAAATTTAGGTTATATTTTGTAGATAGTGACAGAATATGCTATGTTTTTTAATAAGTTTTATACATTATCATTTAAACATTCATTATTATCTATGTGCCAAGGGCTGATGGTTCATTTTGTGTTTTCAAATTGTAACTACTTTTTATTTTAGTTTTTGAATGTCAATTTATCAAATATCGTTGCGTAGTGAAATAATATGTATTGTATTTATAACCCGCTGCGCCCCGTGGTTTTGCGCGTTTTGGCATGATTATACATATCCTTTCCCGATAAATAATAAAAATGTAGGTAACCTATTACTGAAATATTTTTTCAATTCGAGTTCACCCAAATAAATAAATCGCCAGCTCATCATGAACTGGTGCTAATTCACATACACCGCTCGAAAGGAATGTAATTGTACTTTTTACGTAGGCTCTCCTCGCATCATGTTTCGTCCCCGTGTTCTCCGGTATGCTGCCGCCGCGGTTCCACGGGGTGCGCTACATGGACGGCGGCTTCAGCGACAACCTGCCGGTGCTGGACGAGAACACCATCACCGTGAGCCCCTTCTGCGGGGAGAGCGACATCTGCCCACGAGATCTCAGCTCGCAGCTGTTTCACGTGAGTATTTTCTGCTACAGCGAAAACGTGTATAGGCATTTGTATATTATAGTGCGAAAGCGTTTGTGTCGGCACATGGACACTCTATTCCTTCATTCTTCTATTCCAATGGAATATCCGACATAACCGGGTAGAAACCAGGCGTGGGAAACGACTCAACGTGTTTCTCAAGTAATGGGATGTAACACTGCCAATTTCCGACTTCGTGCGGTTAGTAGAGAATGAAAAACACCAAAAAATGTTACTTCTCGGACTCAACCCTGGACTTCTCGATGTTGTTAAGCATGCCGCTACGACCACACGTGCAGACCACGAGCCAGCCGTACCTCGTACCTTGACCTACACACATTTCTTACTTATACTACCAGAAGGGGCAGGTGAACAGCCGCAGCCTTTTGGTTACCGATCACCATAGAAACACATAGTTGTGTTGCCTCTTCTCCAATGGGTAATGGTAAGCTCACAAATCACATACACGATGACATAGCTGTTACTGCAGCGGTATTGTCCCTGCCGACCCAATTCCAACATTTCTTATGTTATAGGGGAACTAATTAGCCTTTTGATAACTACCGACGCCCATAAACATCCTTATAACATTTATGCAAACGCGCCGTCCTTTCCTCCTCCCCTTCAATGGGCCATTCGAATGCCGTGTAGACAGACGGCTCTCTTGCATACGTACTACAGTAGTGAATGAAATCCGAATCTCGCTGTTATGTACCCCTCCCCGTACTCCCGTGCATCCCCTTATTCGTATTAGGCTTGAGGCTTAACAAAGTGTCGATGTGACGTCACGATCGCCAGGTTCGTACCAACTCCACCGTGTACATGTAGAGTTCGTTTATAGGTAAACGTAGCGAACACAAGTATAGAACTATCAAGACAGAACATGAGCCGCTTCGCTCGGATCCTCTTCCCGCCGAAACCGGAGGTCCTCAGCAACATGTGCAAGCAGGGCTTCGACGACGCGCTGAGGTTTCTACATCGGAATAACATGATCACGTGCACAAGGTAGGCACACAAAGATGTACTACACAGCACTCAACAACAAAGGCGACCGCCTTCTGTCCTTCTAAGTTTTAAAGCGTGAGACAAGTTTGTTCCTAAATAGCAGTTGAACACTCTTGGTGACAGCCAACTTTTTCAAATATCCGCACAAGTAGAGGTTAGGCATACTTTTTCTCCCTCCCCCAATAGGTGAGCGTCCCACAAACCGCACAGAAGGCGACAGATAGACACAACTCGATACGAAATTACGTGAGCGAAGGTTTCATTTCCTATTGAAGATGCCAGCGGTGGCTGAATGGATTACCCACTAAAACCACATGATGCCATCTGCTTAAGCGATGCCGTAGAACTGTAAACAATACGGCACGTGGATGTTAAATACTAGATCAATTAATTATTGCTGTGCCCTGTAATGAAACAATAGAATAAATTGAATGCTACTTTAACTTCATCGCGTTTACTTTTTTGTCACTGTTGGGAATCTTGCGATATTTTTTTTCAACTTATTTTACGTAGCTATGTATGGAACACCTAAGTTGACCTGCCGCCGACTTGAGCCTGCTCGATCGTGGAGGTGCCTATCTCTCGCCCATATGAGAGGCGTCTACCGGCGCAAGGAGGCAGAAATTTTGTGTCGTTTCGTGCGGTTTCTGAGTTCTAAGTGGGCCTGAGTTGTTGGAAACTACTCTTGAAGAAAGGGTTTATGACTGTAATAGCTCTAGCGTCTCCTTTCCGCAGCCCTGTCCTGTGGCCTAAAAAGCCCTGGACTTTATCGATTTGTCAAGAGCACAATGTGCCCCGTCCTACAATATCTACGTCGTTATCACATGTTTGGCGCTCCCACCAGATGTCTCGCGGTGCAGACCACGTACCAGCTGCAGGATGTCCTCAACGACAACAGGTTCGAGTACGACCCGGACTGCGAGGAGTGCAAGACGCACAGACAGGTGAGTGTTTAGTATATTAGTGTTGTAGGCCCCCGGTCATGAACCAACATTTCACGCGAACGTTGAGGTGATTTATATACATTAGCTATTCCAACTGCCATATCAGGGTGTATACTTCCCAACGGCAGGTGTGAGGCGTCTCCTTTTCAATGCCAATGTTGATCAAGATTGTACTTTCGTCGCCTGACGAGCGCTCACGGCTATACGATGAAGCTGTGTTGGACTTCCCTGTGCTGGAAGTAGAAATTCGTGTCGGGAAAAGAACCTGAAAAGTAGTAGCGGAACCATTATAGGATAATTTTATTGTCCGTCTGTCTGTACAAGGAAACCTGAATGTACACCGGTGATCTAGAATCACGAAATTTGGATAACGGCGAGGTAATACAATATACCTTGATAAAGAAAAGTTGAGATATTTGGTAGGTAATTTATTGTGATGCCATGAGATGATGGTGATGATGATATTGGATGATTTGCCCATTGACCAGGACGCCCTAGTGGACGACCTGCCCGACACAGTAATGACGATATTCGAGAACGCGATCCAATCCGCCAACAACGGCCTCGTCAACTGGGTGATGAGGCAGCGCGGCATGCAGTACCTCTCCTTCCTCACGCTTCCCTACAGAGTGCCAGCTGACGTCATGTACGCTACGTTTACCAAGTGAGTATTGTACATTCTTTACATCATACCATCAAGACCGTACGCCGTAGCCAGGGATGTCGACCCCTCCCTCAGCCCTCCATTTCCAAAATTAAAATTTTGAGCCATATTTAGTTAAGAGAAAGAAACCTAGTAAATAAAGTATCGAGTTTTTAATTCATAGAGGCCTCCACTCCCAGGTCTGGCTACGGTCATGCATACCAGGATCGGATTGATCGGGTACTGCGCAAGAATAGTGCCAAGCATCTTCGCAACCGGCGTGTGCGTGTGGAGAGCGTAACGAATAAGTAGAAGTGAGGATCGTTAGTTTTGGCACTCGGTTCTCTTTGCCTTACGGGGGTATGACGGGAAAGTGTGTTGTTGTTGTTTTTATTACCAGTCAACCTGCGGTATTTTCGATCCGATCTAGTTTAGGGTTCTTTAAGATAGGAGCACAGGTACTCGTTTCCGGCCGGCCTCTGTTGATGTCATGTGCGTGGGTGGCGGTAATCAGTTTCGATATGATTTTTATCGTCTGTCTTCCATTGTTCTCTTTTCGTGCGTAATAAGCGTTCATTAATGAATCTTAAACAATAAATGTTGTGTCTGCAACAGTTGTTACTTCATTTGAGAGGGTAAAAAGTAAACGTTCGTATTTAATAAGGAACTTGTTTTTATTAACGAATTTTCTAGAGGCTACAAATTCTCGTATGTGTATATCTCATAATGTATTAGAAATGAAATTAGATTATTCGGCATGATACATAATTAATTATACTTAGATGACGTTGCCGCGCTGGTAAGGGGACTGTATAGGTACGCGTTATAGATGCCTCAATTTTTGCCCACCAGTTTGCGTAACAGTCAAAATGCAAGATATTCTTCATTTTCTAATCGTTCGCTTTTTAAAAATAAATACGTATTTGAAAATCGAACATCTACGCTTAACAGTTGCCAACTTCAGAGCGATCCAAAAATTTAATTAATTTAAATTCACTTTATCACGTAGGTACTGAGTAAACTCTGTGTTTGTTCATACTCAATATAACCGATTGGCTAATGTTTACTTGAACCTAAATTATTGTCGTAACAGTGTTATCAATTCTAAACAATTGCTGGAGGAGTAGAAATGTTACGTAAGATCTTTTGTGTATTTATTCGCGTGCGATTGGTATATTTTGTACATCAGAAAAAAATGTGATCAAATATTAAGTCTTTACTTAGGAAATTAGCGTAATAATGAACTGGCCATTAACACCGTAAATATTTAGGGTTTGGTTTGTATACCAAATTCAAATAAATTCTAAATTTTCGTTTTTGTTTCGAATTTCATAATTCATTTGTTTTTCCGCCATTTATTTTTTCTTTGACTTTGTTCTGTCCACGTGATTTCTTGAAATCCTTCAAAGCTGCTGTCAAAGAAAGCACATAAAAATACCTTCGATTCTTAAATTTGGGTTCGCTGGGAAAAGATTTTACTGAGGTAAAGTGTAGCTACTTAGTAAGCATGTATTCAAAATTTGATTCTTTGTTCGTTGAACGTTATACACTGTTGCAATAAATATTTTAATTAACGAGTATGTTACACATCAGATAGCGCAAGTGTGTTTGTACATTTCGGTTTGTGCTATCGTCTATTCGGTAAACGTGTCACGGTCTTTATTACGAAATGTGATATATATTGCATTGATGTACTTTAATGTCCTACTGTACTATATATCTCAGGTCGAAGCCGCATGGTGATGTCGCTTAGAAGTTTAAATAAAAAAAAATAATGCATTAAATTTTTTTTAATTGGCTTTGTATTCTAGTAGGTATTAGGTACCTTATAGACATCAGAGCCTTTTGATAGTTACCGACGCCCATATACCTATTAGTAGTATCGTGAAGAGCGTTGTTCTCCGTACCTCTTCCCCCCGCGCTAGACCACCAGCTACTCACAAACCGCACGCGACACCGAAGATGTTGCTTTACGCCGGTATCATGCGAGCGAAAGGCACCGCTGCAAAGCAGCATGGCACTGCCCGTTCCTACCTACTACGACATTTGTTAACCTGTGTAGTTATCTGTGGTATTTAGGGATGAAGGTGTTAAGGGAGTGGTCATGTTGTTATGGATAATCTAGATATGTTCAGCTACTTTTGTTGCTATCTGTATGTACATAAATTGCCATTTGGTTTGTATGTCTTCACGACGCTACGCTTAAATGTAAGTGACTCCCGTGTTCATAGGTTATATCTCAAAAACATTTCCTACTCCTCCATGGCTAGGATCGTCCGGGACTCATAAATGGAATGCCACCCGACAGTTATTACAGAATTTCATTATTGTGTTACTTGGGACATCATCAGCTATTAATGTCCGCTGCTGGACATTAATTTGTCCCCGTAAAGCGCCATACGCTACGGCCATGAGCAACTTGCATCCAGAGGCTCCCCGCCACTTTGACAAGGACACTAGTCCACCGGGTAAGAGGTGATACTGCAAACCAAAGGATTGCGGTAATTATGACATCGCAAAAATTTTGATAACGTGTACAAATGTATCGTCATCAAACCTCATTTTTATTATAGCAAGCCGACATCCATAGATAATATCACAACCGGAGTTTACGCACACGTGTTGCGTTCCTTACTCTATAGCCCTGTTGCCACCGTACTAGCACAAACGGCACGAAACGCTAAAGTATGCCTATCACTTATAATAGTAACTACTGTTCTGTAACATACACACTAAGTACTTCTGCTAGTACTGGGTAGGTGAGAGGAACTTTTCTGATTTACTAACAAGCCGTACTGACAACGTAAGAAGGATTATTAGGGATATGTGTACATATGATTCCGTAGTTGGCATGAGCATGTATTTTAACTGGTTCAAAAAAATTTGGGTTGAGCAATTACCTTCTTCTCTCATTCATTCTTTGTACTCTTCTTGTCTTGTCTCTATTTTATTTTCGCCTACTAATAATACCCTTTCAATTTTCTTACACGTTACCATGGCTTTTTAGTTACCTTGGTGGTAAGGTAGACAAGCACTCGGTGCAATACTCTGTGGTGGGCACAGTTCACGTGCTTAGGAAGAGGTGTATCCGACACAACAACATTATGACTAGGTTAGTGCATGGTGGAGGTTATTTGTTGTGGTCTAACATCAACTAGGTAGTATGGTGAAGGATTTGTTTGTCCTTAATAAATATAAAAAAGTGACATTGACATTGACACCTGTAAAGCAGTTAAAAAACTAAATAATGCAATTTTGTGACGTCATATCGTCTAATAATGATTGAATGTGGTGCAAATTCCTAAGAATAAGTATGGTGAAGGTGTAGTCGTAAGTCGTTATTTTGTATACGTATTATAAAACAAAGTCCTCAAAAGCTGCCTGTCTGTATGTGATCGATTCTCATAGTCTACTGAACGGATTTACGCGGTTTTAACCAATTTTTTTTATACCGGATTGGATCGAGCGTATCCCGAGGGAGGTTTTGGTGTACAATTTGGTCCCTCTTACTTACTAGCGAAACCGGGACGCGGATCGCCAGTTACTATAAATACAAAAAGTAAACTTGAATGCAGCTAATACTGGTTGATGCTCTTAAATTTATAATTTTAAAAAGCTCTAATAATTTAATTAAAATGCAATTATGATCATGAAAATATAATTATAATTTAGGTGTTAATACTTTTATTGTTCATTGATTTATTTTTAACATATGATTCACAGCCACCTCAACGAGATTCATTACCAAAACAACTCGAGTTATAATATTAAAAGCGTGTCATATAAAGCATTTAAATATTGATTCTCTATAACTCTATCTCGTCAGAACTCAGATCGTGTATGATCTGGCGAGCAAAGGGAAAGAAAAGCAACTGCAAATCCGGATGTGTGCGGATGTCTTTGAACGTCAATAATAATTATCTATACTCGTCATAAAACAAAGTCCTCATAAGTCGTTTGTTGATCGATCGATCGATTTCCTCAAAATGCACTAAGCGGATTTTCATGCGGGTTTCACCTACGGATAGAGCAATTCCCGAGGAAAGACTTCTTGTGTCTAATTTATTCACGGGCGAAGCGGGGGCGGATCGCTAGTTTGCTACTTATGACCTTTTGTTCGCCCGCTTGCAGTTATTGGTAAGTGTTTCAAATGAAACTCTCTGGATTATCATCGTTAGCTAATGTCTTTCTTCGTCTACGGTATATATCTGTCATCTTTATTTTTCTACGAGGGTCAACTTACTCCTACTGAAATTATAATGACAGATTTGAATTCCAGGTTTGAATTTAGCTAGTTGCCGGTGTTACTGATATTAATATCATACCTGACAAGCGCACTTTTCAGCCTGAAGCGCGACAGTCTAGACTCGAAATGCACGAACACTGTAATAAACATTAATTTGTTAGTGGCAATATTTTATTCGGTGTAGTAATTTTGGGCAGATGTTTCTTAATGTATGCCAGGTATGAATTTGATGTCCACTGCAAGGTTTACTCATAACGCATCCAAGACGTGGTAATATTAACGATACGTTTCTATAGTCCCTTAGTATGCAAGGATATTATATAATACTCTAGTAACTACTTTTTACAACTCTACGTTTCTTTAGTAGGTAGTATGTTCATTTATAATTTGTCTGACCAAGCAGGTAAGAGATTATAAATTTAATTTAATTTTATTGATATATACACCAAATCTTTTATATGCTGAGGCCAATGAACACCTCATCAATAAACATTATTTATTTTAAATTTGTTTAAACAATACCACAAATATGAACTCAATGTATGCTGACGACCTCTGGGCTTGTTTTGTGTTGTCTCAATGTTTTTGTTTACGATTTAAATTTTTAATTTAAAATACGTTTTTTTGTTCAATTTGTTTTACTCCGGTTTTTTATCAAGGCTGCGACTCATCACGATCTGTATTTGTGGAAAGAGATTGTGAAACCCATTGTCTTGCAGCCCTGGGTTCATTTGGGTATTTCTTGCTCACATAACATCGGTGTAAAACGACTACGATGTTATTTTTCTGCGGCCTGTCAACTGAAAATGGCCCAATGGCCAAATGCGTTAAGGACCAGAGCATCATTTAGTCGTCCTTCCTCTCCCCATGGAAACGGACAGTAGGCTAATCCCATAACCTTTTGTGGGGCTATCCTATTGCCCGTTTCCGTCCTATGTTTATTAAAGTAGAGTTTAATTAACTATAACAAAGGATTTTTTGTTACTATACAGCTAATTATTGTGTTATAGATAATGCTTGCTTCTCTGTGTCAATTTACCATAAGTCTTTCCTATAAGTACAAGGCCTCATGTGCCTCTTCAACGAGGTCCGTAAGAGTAACATAATGTCGCTATAAAATGAATAAGATCTAGGGTTTTCTTCAGTAATCTTTGCATTTTTGGCCCAACGGAACGAAACCCTTGGAATCATTCGTATCATATACACAGCCATTCATGTTATGTAAAAACTTGATTGCAGTTGTGCGTATCGACTTTCTCTCGGACGTTTCTAGAAAACGGATAAGCGCGAAGGAAACCTGTCCGGTCTTGCATTTGCTGCAAATATGTTTGTCTAATGTGAAGTAGAGCCGAGCCGCAACTCGCTAGACCTAGCACAATACTTCCACCATAAACCGTGACGATCCCTGCTACACCCGTAACAAATTGACGGATTTTAATCGTATCCCTAAATTCACCTTGACTACGCTATCATTCGCACTGGGGACGTTAAAATTAAAAAATCAATTCAATTTTTTACTTTTTAATTTGATCACCCATTTTACAATTTGGAAAATTGTTATAGTGAAAATTAAACCAAAACCATGCATTAGACAAAAAATGCAGATTGGTGCGTGATTTTAAAGCGTTGGGGGGCAAACGAGATATTGTAGACTCCGCTCCAATTTGCCACCGTGTGATATTTGCATCTGTTTTAATAATGTTTGCACAAAATATGTTTTTTAAACTTTTGATTTGTCTCTTAGCACGTTCGTAAGAAGCTCCAAACCAGAGTCAGCTTGATCAAACATTTTTTGAGCTGTCACAATAGACTCAATAATGTGATCGTGGAGTAGTCACTACAAAGTCTGTTTGTCTGCAGGTTTGTAGCGTGCACACCTAAGATGAGCAAGTCTCTGTGGAAGCTGAGCTGGCAGGTGCTGAGTCAGCTGCACGCCTTCCTCTACTCCAACCATGATCGCTCAGACCCAGGCGTCTTCTACAAGCTCAGTTTGGAAGACTCATACGATAGAAGGTAAGTGGTTTTAAATTGGATTTCCTTTTCTATCCGACTATGCTGAGTAACGTTTGCGTATATCACTTCTACAACCTGGAGTAGGGACGAATTCCAAATTAAAAAAAACGAATGGACCCTGGTGTAGAAGTGAATGCTAATTAATTATTCTTGCTTTTTATTAATAAAGTGCCACTGTTACAAGAAGCAATTTATGCTGATCAATTAGCCTGATATAGGGACCGATTGTGTTATGTAGCTGCTGGATTGTATATATATATGTAATATTAATATTATTATACCATCGATCTTTATCTATATGTCTCTTTTTTCATTTATATTTCTCTGCGGAATGCACTTGCGAGATTAGATAGACCAAGACAGTAATGAATTCTCATCTAATTCACCATTAGACAACACGAACATTCGCAGTCATAGGCCGGCCTATGGTTGCCTTTATCTATCTACATATATTATCTAAATGGCCAAAACGTGCGCATGAGCAGCGCAAGAGAACATGAGAATGACATATTACAGCGTGTAACTTACGTGCTCGCTTAATAATATCAATATTACATATAACTATATAATATATTTGCTGTTGCCCGCGTCTTATTTTAAGGAAGAGTTAGTGCCGTGCTGCATTGCAGTGGAATTAGGCCGGCACCACCGGGTAGGTTAGAGGACCTCTCGCTCACGTCTTATTGTCGCGTTTCGTGCGGTTTATTTAGTAGCAGGTGACCCATTGGGGGGGGGGCAACACATAAGCATAGTAATTATGTGGATGATCATGGGCGTCGGTAGACATAAAGAGGCTCCGATTGCTCGTTTGCCCAGTATTCTATAAAAAGAAAACTAAGTCCGCATGGATTTTGGAAAGAAACGTTCGTATTCCCAGCTTAAATGTTATTCTGGTATATATGCTACAACATTGACAATTTTAATGAAAATCCATACAGCGGTTTTTACGTGAAAAAGAAAGAAAAACATCCATCCATACTTAAAAACTTTCGCGTTTATAATATTTGTAGGATTAGAGCTGCGTATGACAGTTGAAATAAAATATCTAAAAGTTTGGTATTTCAAAAGAAATGGTGGTAAAATTACATTATTTTTAGATCATTTCGTAACTAAGTCTGCATTTTTAAAGCAAATATCTATTATCGTATTTTTAATATTACAAATATATTTTGTCCTCATAATTAGTCCGAATAAGCCTATTGATTTCGAAAGCTCACTTTTAACATTTTGTTTCTTTAATTGCATAAGTATGGAGACTTCTGGAACTTCCGCTTCGCTGTGCCATTCTAAACAACCTATCATCATCAGCTGTACAATCCTTTGTATCTTGGCTATGTACGTGCTCCTCTTGCCTTCGGTCGTTGACTCAACTTCTCCAGCTGGTCAAGCGTTCCGTGGTCTCCGGTCCCCCTTCTTCAGCCCCCTGCGTAGATGCTGCAGAGCATTTGTAATCTGTCGATCAATGCAAGCAGAAACTTCGTAATTTCTCTTCGGTTCATCGTTGTGAATCGGTCTCTTGGGTTTTTTATAGAATAGGGGGAGGGGGGTGGCAAAGTGCAATAGGAGCCTTTTTACGACTTCCGACGCCCGTGAACATCACAGAATCACTATGCCGATGCGTTGCCCTCCTTCCCCCCCCCCAATGGGCCATCGGCTACTCACAAACCACGAAACGCGCGACACTGAAGATGTCACTTTACGAGCGGTACTATGTGAGCGACAGGTACCTCTCCGGTCGCGCCGGCCCAATTCCGTTGCAGCAGCAAGGCACTACCTCTTCCTAAAATTCTAATGTTGTAATAAAGCGTACACCTCTTTGTTTTTTAAAAGACATGTTCGTTTATTTTGATTGGCAAACCAGTTGCGTACATCTCGTCAAGATGTCGTTTAATGCCGTGTCATTTGTTACTCGGTCACGGGTTGGGTAGGCGGCCCATCTCAGCAGCAGCACGTTTGCGTACCTACTAGTTGTGCCCTGCGGTTTCATCCACGTAGAATCTATTCCAAGGGCACCATTAATTATTTTCGCGATAAGTCTTTTTATTTCATTTCAGATTGTATCTTGTACATATAATATGTGCTATAACTAATATAAGAGTACCTAACACTACCTACATACAGGTTATACATATCTTAACCGACGTGTATGCAATCGCGTTCCCGTGGCTTCTCTTCTTGGCGGATGACAGGGAACAACTCTGGGATTTAGTGGATTGGGGAGTTGTCTCGTAGCTCTGGAGTCCCAGACCCTCCAGTACCCTCCAGGTATTTCCCAACCTGGAAGCACCGTCTAGGAGCATTCCCCAGAGAGAAAGAAACAAAAGGTTATACAGATAATACCAACAAGTCGTAAATATTGTTTTTAAGGTTAATTACCACAAAATGTTTATGGGCGTAGTCGTCATATGGAGATTACTCATTCGTCACCAAAGTTCAATCACGATCTTTCGGTTATTAATCAGCTGTGCTTATCAGAGAGATCAGTTCTCTCTGACAAGCACAGCTGATTATTGATTTCTCTCTTTAATTATTATGCTCATAAGTGTCACAGATGTCCCCCCTCGCGGCTGTTTATATTTAATCGAATGATTTTTTTTCTTGATACACTTTGTTATAAACATCTGCATAAAGGTTGTGGAGATGCGTTGTCCTCCTTCCTCCTCAAAAGCCCCAGGGAACTTACACATATTTATATAATCTGCTCCAACAGATACAAACAGACAATTCTTTCATAGTATACGATAAAGTTCTTTGTGGGATAGTGTTCAACAGAACAACGTAGTGGCCGTGTTATCGATGTGCTGGGCCTGGAACTTGGTAAACATCTGCGGACTGCGATTACTCATACAGCGAAATGCGTCTCGGCCGATTTGTTGTTAAAAACTAGCCGTCCCCTAGCCCGCTTCGATATAATTGAGAGACAAACATGTTTACGTCCATTAATCATATTCCTAGCAGTCTACACTTCGCTTCGCACGGATCTTTTACAATGTATATTACAATCTATATGGCTTCGTATAACAGGGGAACACAGCGCAGCCCCCTCGGTTCAATTGGCTTCGCATAAGGTCACCCCAGGTTACTGAGCCCCAATGCCGCGACCACGCTTGAACCATGATGATGAAGTCACGGAATACCCTACGCTCACTCTTTTTTGTTTTGTTTACGTGGCCTTTGGGACTATCCCAAAGGCAATGGGGTTGAGGTTCCCATCCTCGCCCCTTTGCCCCGTGTGCAAGAGCGCCTCCTCGTGTTGCTCTTTGGTCCCCTCTTCTTACAAGAGGTGTTCCGAGGGCGATCCCTCCTCTTGATCTTAAGCACCCTCTTCTTATATGAGGTGTGCTCACTCTACCCAACCATAGCCGATACAAACAACGTAGGATACACACATACGCATGACTTTAATGTATAGTACGGGATATCTGATAGCTCTACAAAGTAGATTTCAGGCAAAGCTGGGTCGCAAGGCACCTTGTAATCAAGTATCAATTCAATTCTTACGTGAGAGCGTTAAAAATAAATCTGAGATATGACAATCTAATCGAAAGTCGACCTTCACGCAGTTCTTTATAATCTTTATTAATATAATTATCGAAAAAGATTCTGTACAGTGACGCAAATATGTGATTGATGATTTCCTAATTGTCTCCATACGGCTCTCAAACTTATTGCGTATTATTGCCAAATATAATTACTGTAGCTGATAGTACTGTAGATGGGAAAAAATAATACCGCATTGTGCAATTCTTTTAATGCATAATCTGGTAATCTATTCAAGCATAGTAATATTATAATATTCAATTCTCACAATACAGGTTATCCTAGTGTGAGAGCTGTAGGAAACTTGTAGATTACTGTGCTGCATAGCTTAAGTTATAACTTATGTAATTACTTTTGTGTGTTTTCAATATTGTAATGATGAAGATAAACATTCTAAATTATAATTTTACACCACATTAGTCAGGAACTACTTTCAATAGTTGAATATAACGAAAATAAAAATAGATATGGCTCATTTATCAAAGGATGAGAACGAACTGTACACCATGCTATGACAGATAGAATCACAGCATGTGGGTTAGGCAAGTGCAATCTCAGGGCGGGCAAAAGTTTGGCGAAAAAATTGTATTAAATTCTATAAATTGTCATTCATCGTAACACAGTTTTGATGATGCGATTTAGTCATTACAGTTGTAGCAACCAAATTTGGGGATACTTTGAATTACGTTATGACATTACGCTACGAGTCACTCTAGGAGGCTCGCGGATTTGTAAAAAAAGTCGAAATCTGAACCAAGCTGATTCACAAGAGCTCACCCCCGCAATGGGCTACACAGGACTCCCACAAACCGTGTGAAACGTGAGATAGAGGAAATCGGTATTAAGTAAATCAGAGGTACCTCCCAAAGCTGCAAAACTCATCACACAGTTGTTGAATTAGGGTAGACGGCGGAAGAGAAAGAAAGGGAAATGACATATTAAATTTAAACAAGTAACGAAGGAAAGATAACGTTTAAAGATATCGTAGAATCGAACAACGTGGTAACAGAGTTCGTAAACAGTATCGGACTTCATAGCGATAGAGCTGCGGCGATAGCTTACGTGTCTATCAGTTAATCCGTCGATATTTACTTGTATGACCTCTTTGTTAGCTAGTGTTTTTCCGTATCTACCCGGAACTGTAATTGCTGGAACGATAATTAATCTTTCTAGATCTTTTCTTGTTACAGAGTGTAGTTGTAGGTAGAGAAAATTTTAGATATATCCAACAGATGTGTTACATATGACATTGGCATTTTTCGTACTGGCCATCCTAATCACGAATTTCTCCTCTTTGGTAAGGAATTCCAAATTGAAATTTGGTACAGCCATTTACTCATGTATTTGTGCTTCGATGACCGTCATTCATTTGTCTTTTCTTCTGTTTTTGTGTTTGCATCACTTATTTTACAAAATGAAAAATTTTAAATATCGCATTATTTACGAGTACAGTTCTGCGGTGGGACTAGTGCCGCGGAAACGACTCGAAGAATGAATGATGACTCACGTTCTGGAAATTTGGACCTGCAAAACAAGCCCCGTGGACGTTCCGAGACCCTGAAGTTGATAATGAAGAGTTGAGGGCTATTGTGGAAGCGAATCCATCGCAAACCATGTCCGAGTTAGCTGCTAGCTGCGGTGTTAGTGATAAAACTGTTTTAATTCACTTGAAACAAATTGGAAGGATAAAAAAGCTTGAAAAGGACATCTGTCTGGACTATTACGGCTGGTGTCTAGTCAGCAATCGCAAATCATGATGGAAAAGCTAGCGGCTAAACAACCTAGGCTGGTCGATCGCTCGACGCCATTGTTGCTTCGCGACAACACTAGACCACACACTGCGCAACAGACGGCTATCGAATTAGAAGAGCTTCAATTGAAAAGTCTAAGACATCCTCCGTATTCCCCGGATCTTGCTCCAACAGATAACATTTTTTTTCGAAATTCGGGTACCTTCTTGAAAGGGAAAAAATTCAACTATCGCCTCAAAGATTTTATTGATTTCCGTACGACTGTTTATTTTAATAAAGGGATTAAAGAACTACCTATGATGTCTAAAAAGTGCATAAAAATTATGGTTCATACTTTGATTCATTAAAAATATTCGACTTTTTGTTCCTCCCATACAAAACGCCAATTTCATATGTAAGGCCTTAACATTAAGATAAATAGTATGCTAATTTTAGGCTAGGCCCCCAGCGAGGTAACTCTTAGTATAATACAAATTTAAACACACAGGCAGACAAAATTCTATCCCGCCGGGGTGTCCGTGGCACGTTGCTAGTTTGTCACGCGGCCAGAGATTCAAAAACACATTAATAAATGTAACGCTTATAACTTATAACGTTTCTGTTATAACCTTAGAAATACTGTTTCTACAGTATTCTATTTGTGTTGCCGTCGGATCGTTTAATTCGCCGTTGCCGTTTCATTGCCTTAAAGGAATGAGACGGCAAGTGAGGCCACTGAGCCCATCGCGCGATTATGCATATATATTTGTCACCCTATGGGCTGTAACATTTTTTGTTTATGATAAAAAATTGGAAATAACAACAATGTTCAACAATCATTTGGAGAATAATGCAGATTGTAATTTGTATCATAATATCTTTGGATTGAGTTCGTGAAGTATAATTTTTATTTATGACTACTACTTCTTCAAAAACAAATTATTTTATATAAATTTTATTTATAATCTTTTAAGCTACTGGAACAAGCAATAAGCTGGAATAGGTTCCTGGTATCGAATTTTATTGACGTTACTATCATATTTAATATCAATAAATTATTTTTTTTCATTTTAACACAAGCTTGTTCTTACTGCTTTAAAGGAAGCGTCATCTATCGAGCATTTTTTGTGTATACATAGATTTTTATGTTCCCTTCTACGGCCTTAACAACTTGGCAGGGTTTTACATATGAGAGGTGTCGTTACATTGGTCTAGATAACGTTAGTGTGAAGAGGTACATGAAAAAAAACGATATGGTTATATATTTTGTACGCAAATTCGTAAGGTAGAATTTGTTTTTCTTATCAAACACACCAAGTGGGTTATCGAAATGTAGTGTTTTAATCGATCTATTCCAAAAGTGTATGTATAAAAACTTGTAGTTTCAATTTAACGGAACCAAAAAAATATAAATAATTCGGGGCTCATTTAAAGTTTTGGCAAAAAGCTTCTCGTAACAAAGGCCTGATTTGATCGTCCTCGGCTAAATATACACACCGGAACGTCAGCTTGATAAATTATAATGAATGCTTTGAACTTATACTTGTTTATCGAAATTTGAACTGCGTAGCAGATATCTTGTGCATTCCAGCGTATTGTTTTCGCGAATGATAAAGTGTGTCATTAGGTAATTTGCACAAGAAGGCGATAGGCGTTTTACATTCCTCTCTTTATCAGATCGTGTAGCATCTGCTTATCGGTACCCACCCCGGGTGTTGCGTAAATGACGACCTCTGGGTACGATAATGATCTTTGTTTTGAATTGCTATCATCTTTGATTAAATGGGTATCGTTTTTGATTATATAAGAAATCGGTCAATCGACGATGTTATGTAATTGTAGGTACACGAAGTAAAATTGTAGAAAAAATATTTTTTAAAGTTTATTACTGCCCGTGTCTTTGGGTTTGGGTAAGATGTCAATAAAAAAAATTATTTTTTAGAGTAAAAGTTATGAGGTGGACTTTATAAAAGTTATGAGGTGAACTTTATAAAAGTTATGAGGTGAACTTTATAAAAGTTATGAGGTGGACTTTATAAAAGTTGTACTTAAACTGTCACTTGAAACTGCGTTATTACAAAAGCATCATTATCAAGTCTTCGATCTCCTGTATATTAATTTTTCACGTTCACAGTGTACACAGACATCTTTTTATGAGAAACCTACGTAAAGGCTTGTGTGTCATGTTTATTAATTACTTAGGGATATTAAATAAATCATTAAATATATTTAATCTAATGTTGTGCAATATGATTCATGTCTTGTCTTAATTTTAGATTTTTAGAATAACCCAAAACCAAAATATAATTTGTTTATTAATTTCAGGCGAGTGAGTACTCCGAAGCTGACGTACAACGAGACGCGTGCGCCCTACAGCGAGATGCCGACAGACGAAGATGCCTTCGAGCACATCCTTAACGTGACGTCACACAACGACGCCCTACTCGCGTACTACTACCTCGACAGCGAGAATAAGGTAACCCCAGCGCTCTTTTTTTTTTTTTTTTTGTTGACGCGGGGAAACGCATTTACGCGCCTTCACTGGCCCTGGGTGGGGTCCAGTGGTGTGTGGGGCTCGCGGCACATTATATAGTGCCGAATACCCACAAAAACCACCGCGAGTGCCACCAGTGTCGCCTTTGATGAGGTGCCCCGGAACAACAAATCATCAGGGCACCTCGACGGCAAGTCAGTCCCCTAAGAGACCGACGCCACCTCCACAGATGGGGTTGTCCCGCACCACAGGACAACCCCACCGACTTTGGGACAGTGCAATGAGGTTTCCTTAGCACTGGCTAACACAATGTCCACCA
Source organism: Eumaeus atala (assembly GCA_017140195.1). Lineage (NCBI taxonomy): Eukaryota > Metazoa > Arthropoda > Insecta > Lepidoptera > Lycaenidae > Eumaeus > Eumaeus atala. The sequence goes on from JAFELO010000961.1 coordinate 873,490, forward strand.
CCCATGGTTAAAGCCTTGTCGTGGGGCTTAGTAGCCTAGGCAGAACCCAGGCGAAGCCAACTGAACCGAGGGGGATCTTTGCACCCCTCTTATAAGAAGAAGGGACCTAAGAGCAACAGGATGTGGTGCTTTTGCGCACGGGGCAAGGGGCGAGGATGGGAACCTCTCGCCCCATTGCACTATCCCAAAGTCGGTGGGGTTGTCCTGTAGTGCTGGGCAACCCCATCTGTGGAGGTAGAGTTGGGCCCTAAGGGGACTGATTAGCCGTCGAGTGCCCTGATGATTATTGTTGCGGGGCACCTCACCAAGGACGGCACTGATGGCACTCGCGGTTTTTGTGGGTATTCTGCACTATCATGTGCCGCGAGTCCCACGCACCACTGGACCCCAGCGCGTTAATGCGTCCACCACAACTTTAAAAATAATAATAATGACAAAATAAGTAAATGGCCTAGCATAGGCAATTGCATTGCCCGCTGTGCCACACAGTGGATTTAACGCGGATCACGTTTCACCGCACTATAGGAAAAGATTGTTTTCGACTTTGAAGGAAAACTTCGTAAATTCTAATTCTATCTAATAAAAATATCTATATATAATAATCTATTCTAATAAAAAAAAATTTTGGTTCCCTAGGAAAGCGAGAGCGAGAACTAATATGACGTTTAAAAAATCCGATATGTGGTGCTTTTTTTCTTTCAGTTTCAATCAAGTTTCTGTTCAAGATTAAATTGAATAATGTTATCAATATAGAATGATGAACCAATGTTACACATATCATTTCACAATTACGTGTTGTTTAATAGAAACCGTACGATGTTACAATATGTTTATAATTTATCATGTCCTGACATTTCTCCTTCCCGCGCGCCAGTGACAGTGAGCCAATGACAGGGCGCCGTTAGTGGGCTCGTAATTACGTACGCTCGTGCGCGCGCCGCGAACTATGACATGGTTATCGGTGCTTACCGATTTTTATCGTAAACGTTGCTTTGTAAATCAATGATCTTTATATAACGGATTATAGCGATAGCGGCTAGGCGAGGTATCAAAATGATTTTCATGGGTCTCGCTGGGTCGACCACTGTTAAGATACGGCCACAATATAGACTTATTCAGAAATAATGATGATAATCATTAATGTGTCAGGAAATTCAGAATGGGCCACATATAATTTTTAATCTGGAATAACATAAAATATGAATGTTTACCTCGGTACAGATTTTACGCAAGCCACGGAACGGATTTAGATGAAAATTCAAATAGATATAATGCGAATAGTTATAATTATTAATCTGGAATAACATAAAATATTACCTCGGTACAGATTTTACGCGGCACACCTAGGGTTACAACAAAAAGTTAATTATAGTTATGTAAAAGAGGGTAATGATTCTCGTGTTTTTTTAGGTCCATTTGTTTCCTGCTACAGTTTAAACGGCTTGATAGATTTCAAGGTGTAGGTTTCGTCAAACTTGTCTCGATAACGCGAGTGATTCATATATATTTTAAAAGAAAAGCATTTTTTAATTCCCAATGTGATAAGGAATATGGAATTGTGACCTAAGTCTGAGTAGGCTAGGTACGCAAGCAAGAGAACTTCAAAATTACATAGCATTCTGACATAATAACCTATGACGTCATATATCAAGGTAATAACTTGAAGCGAACACAATAGCGTGGTTCAGGTAATTTTGGTTTTGTATACACAACATGTCTTGATATTTGACCTTCAGACATGCAGCGATGCCTACCATTAGTCATGGAACTATTGTATTGTATGATAATAATTGCTGATCAGCGAAAGACGAGCAGTTAAAATGTACATTCCATCTGATTTTATAAATATTTTGTATAGAATCGTTTTCAGTTTACGTTGAAAAAAGTTTAGTCGCATATACGTAGATAATATTTATTATGGTTCAATTATACCATGCCTGAATTGGGCACACATATTCCTTTTTTTTTAGCATGACTGGCGATGTTTATCTGCGACGACAATGACATATTTGCTACATTGTCGTACCAGATGATATATGTGGCACATAACATCAGTCGCCTCGCCTGGCGTTATGTTCTGTATATTTATTTTACAATACGTGTATATATTAATAAATACGTGTAATAATATATTTCAAGCACGTGCTTACAGATTCGATGTAAGTGGACATCCATATAATCAGAAAATGTGCATATCATCTCCACTTCGGTTATGAAATATTCATAATCCGCATATAACTATTAACCGGGTAGCTAGTCGGTAGTACACCAATTATGCCGTGAATTCTGATGCATGTCTAGAGAGCTTAGAGTTTGCCTTAGGTAATGTCACATTACGGCTCTGATGTGTGTAAGAGAGCGCTGCTATCCCGGATTCTTCGTGTCGTGTGCAAGAGTTAGTCCTCGGTCTTGTTACATCATGATATTGATAGAAAAAGACAGTGACTTTTCGGTCACATCATATGATACGTGTGAAAGAGACAAAGCTTCTCTTCGGTGTCGTCTCAAATGTAAATTGTTGTATGCAGATGAAAATGACGGAGATATACGACGTGACGGACGCGGACACGGACGCGGTGCAGTCGCCGACGGAGCGTGACGTCAACAAGCAGTTGGAGTTCGACAACGACTGGTCCGCAGAACTGATGGCTGAGGAAGGTAAATATACTGAGAACTGAGTCTTAGCCTCTGTTCGCGTTAAGATTGCAGCGACACAGGCATTTTTTGTCGACTAACAATTGGATCGGATACTAAGTCACGATGATACCGAGCGCTGATCATAATAAGTATCCGGCCGTATTTATTTGGAAGTTAGGACGTGAGGATGAATGTAGAATTTGGCGGCCCGTAGGCCACCAATTATATTGTGCAACATTATTGACCGTCCAGGGTTAACATTAAAGATTGCTCATGTTGTTAGAGTTTTATTTTTATTGCGCAATATAATTGATCGTAGAAGTAGTAGCCAGGTTCGACTTGGTTATATAAGGCAAACTGGTGAACGACGCGTAACCCGATGTCTACAATTTTTTGGTCTGTCGGAAACTTGTCCCGTCGCACGCGGTACAACAACAATCTTTTGTTGTCAAGTTAGTGGTACAGATCTGTTGGCGTAGCAGATGATCTTTATATTTATCAAGTGCTTTTAGGCATTAAAAGCTTCACTTGCATGGCTTATTGTCATAAGAGCACACCATTCGTTTTACCTAATATTTTTTTATTTGACTGTATTTCTATATTCCCTTTAGGAGACCTGGACATAGAGGGTTTGGAAGAGGAATTGGAGCGCAACATTTTCTCGGACCCAGAGAGTGAGTGGAGCACTAAAGAGGCGAATGACTTTTCGCTCAAAGACGCCGATCAGCCCGAGTCCGACAGACAAGCGAATTATGTCGTCACCTATGCCGAGTGATCCTTACAAGTCTTCATTTTTACCAAATTACAAGAGCTAGAGGTAAGTTAGGGTAAGTAGGTATCTCTTGAAACTGTTGTTGAAGTGCCACCAACTTATCTGTTTATAAAGCCGGACATATTGGCCGAGCTTACGCCTTTTGGCAGATTAATAAAAATTCTACTCTATACGTTCGCCAAGTTTATCGAAAACCAACCCAAATGGCCAACATAGCCGACTTTTTAACGTTGCGCTCTGTTAGTTTGTATTGTTTTAGGAATTGTAACTAAATGTTTGTATATGCTACGACAATGGATGTCAATCGCGTAAAGACACGCGGACATACGTGTGGACACTATTGGCCGATTGCGCGCGAGTGCTTCTGGTTAGGTACTTAAAGTTGCCATTTAGTTAAATTTCGATAAGAAAAGTTACATCGGCCATTTATTTTGTTAAACATTTTTTACGATTTAGTTAATGGCGATCGGCGTTCCATTTTGTACAACAGACAAGTTCGCGGTACTGTATTATGTCAATGACTGAGTCAATTTTTTAGTAAAAATACCTACTCCATCTGGAGCTGATAAGTGAATTTGTCAAATGCTAAGGCATCCGAGCATAACTACACTGTTTTTAAATTTCGTTTTCAACGAATTGTTGCTACGAATATTTTGTCGATCAGTTTAGTAAGAGAGTAATTTCACTTAAGTATAAGGTAACATTGCTCCTTCCGTAAAGTGTTCGCTTAAATGGTCGAGCGTCTAATTGTTTACCAGACACAGGCACGAACACGTGAATGCATCTGCTCGTTGGACGTTTGTTATGCTCAGGTGTACGTGCAGCGTAACGACCATAAAATGCCATGTCAGCGCTACCTGCAGGTTCCATATTTAATATGTAACACAAACAGGGACTAATATTATATGTATATATTTAGAGGTACATAATATTTAGTAATAATTGTTTAAATACATAATACATTAGAAATAATTTTGACATTAAAAATTTCAAGTTTGTTTTATATTTTGTTGTTTTCTAAAAAGTATAGCAGGTGTGAGTTGCCAGTTCAGTTATGTTACCTGTTCGTAAAAGTTCAGTCTTTTGTTAAGCCATAACCTCTTCCCCTCTACCATTGTACCTGATGGCAAAAGTGTCTTTGTATATATTAGTTGTGTATAAATAAATTTGTAAAACGCCCAGCTTTTCGATAACACTGTATCTTCATTATAAAATTATGTATTCTTTTGTACATGCGTTGATTTTATCATACTTAAAACAGCCTAAGATATTGGCCTCAATATTTTATTTAACTGTGTTATTGAGACCCCTAAGTTCCTCTGTTGGATGTCATCAATCAAGAAAACTTAGCTTATTGATTTGTATTAGCTCTACTCAAATACGATCATAAATATATTGGTATTGTAGTGTTTTGTGTTCATCTTTCAACGAAAAATACAAATAGCCTAAGTTATTTGGCAATAATTAATATCCTCTGAGCACTTTTTACTTAAATGACCTAAAGATATACTGTAAACATATAAATCTTCTTCATAAAAGCTATTTTATTTCATCTTATTATAGAATAGTGATATAGTTTTTTACGAGAACGTGTCACATGATAGATTAGCGCTAGATTTTCAATACCTTTGACGTATAAATAGAAAGTCCACCAAACAAGATAGATGTTTTATAGTACCTACTATTTACTACTTGCGTATTTTGTCTGTGCGAGCTTAACACGTGGCTCATTATTGTTGTCACTGTTGGGTGCTGTGTTCTACTAATGTTTAACAATGCAGTGAATGACTGCGTCTTGCGGCGTCAGTCGGCCCCAAAGTGTGACGTCACGGCGCCAGGGTTTGGCTATCAGCGTAGTCATCGGGTGATCGGTTCCGCGGCGCCGATCTCCCGATGGACGGTTATGTTATAGTGGGTTCGAGTTATCATTTTGTGAATAGACAGTTAGGTACTATTTTTATACATATAATTCTTTTAATTAATCATTATATTAGTAGATCAATTTTTATTTATATAAATAACAATCACAACCATTATTGTTCATGTTTTCCATCCGTTTTGATATATAATAGAAAAAGGAATAAATAAAAATTACCTATATTATTGGTTCTTATAAAAATATTAATAATATTAATAAGTGAAATATTTTTCACACTGTCCTACAATCGCTGAATATGTCAGGCGTCCCACTACGTATCATTTGGTCTTTTTAATGAATATTCTTCTGTTCTGTATCTAAAAAATACTTTACAAATATTTGAATGTTCTAATGGTTGCAACACACATTTTTTTTAGTTCCTTAGATAATGAAGCATGTTTCTAGCTATATTACCTGTGTTTTGATTATGTTACCAACACTTATATAAAATGTTATTAGATAAAATAATTAGTATTATGTTCTAAACGGTTAAGGGGTAAGAATTTCTTATTCTATGTGATATTTACAGGTTATGTTAAATAAAATGTATTCTAGATTAAGTTTATGATAGGATCTTATCGTAGTGACTAATATATGTTTTAGAGGCTTGAAAGTCAATGTTATTGGCGCCTATGATATCAAAGATTATTGTAATAAAAAATTAAATAAATGCACGCTTTTTGTTTTCTTTTTTTCTACCTTTGTTCTCAATTACCTACATAAATAAATAAATAAAACTTTATTGCAGACACCAGTTAAATTTGCTTACAAGATAATTATTTTAAAATAAATGTACAATTGGGCGACCTTATCGCTTTAAAGCAATATCTTCCAGGCAACCAGCATGTGAAAGAAATTATGTTCCTCGGAGACGGGGGCGTGCTTAATAAATAAAAACATTTAAAACTTATAAATAAAATACTAATACTAAGAAATTTAAAAACGCATAATATCATGTGTTGGATAAATGAAGTTTGCTATAGAAAAATAAGATGAAGGAGAAGAAGAGAAAAAACTAAAAGAAGGTACAGCTTACAGTACATAATTAATATGAACCCTTGGACAAAAATTATAATTTAAGTAATGATCTTTGACAAGTTTCTTAAATATGTTAATAAAAACTTGCCTTAACTTATTTGGTAAAGAATTTCATAGCCTGATAGATTTGCAGTAACCGAGTTAATATAAAACATTGTTATTTGTGTGGGAACAATAAATTTATTAATGAAACGGGAATTTCTTACCTGTTGTGAAAAGATAAAGCTCTTAAGTATTTTGGCTTCTTCGGATCGAAGAGCACATTATGGAGTAAGTGCAACATATGAGTATTCCTGCGAAGATGTCGTAAGTCTCGCTCGGTATTGAGAGACATGATCAAACTTACGCAGACCGAATATGAACATAATGCAAAATTTTGAATGCCTTCAAGCCTGCCCAGCTGTTCCTCTGTCAAGTTAGTATAACTCACATCAGCATAATCGATAATAGGGAGAAGCAGCTGTACAAGTGCAGTCCTGGTGGAGAAGGATAGAAAATTTTTAAACGTCTTAATGAAGCTGATGTAAAATAGACCTTCTTGTATACGGCATTAATTTCATGTGATCACGAAAGAATATTATCAATTATTATACCAAAATTTTTGACGTTGTCACTATACTTCATATGTACACCATCTAAAATAATAGGAGGAATTGTTTCAGAGTCAATTCTTTTTAAGAGACCCAGGCTACCAATAATAATAGCTTGAGTTTTGTTTGGATTAAGTTTCAACTTAATTCAAATTAAGTTTCATGAGACCATTTTGATATTGTTATAAGATCTCCATTAATATGACATATGGCAGAGTTAAGGTCATCTACACTAGATTGAAAATAAATTTGCAAATCATCTGCGTACATGTGATAGAGTGGGCATAATTAATTAGTTATGGAATTAATAAATATAGCAAAAACCAAAAGTAAGCGTACACCACCTTGCGGAACGCCTGCGGTAGTACAGCACCAATCAGAGTGACTATCGTTTATTTCAATTTGTTTCCGGCGGGCATTTAGGTAGCTATGAAACCAATGGATTGCTGTGGGAGATATATGAATAGATTTTAAGGAGCATTCCAATAAGTATAAATCTACCGAAATGAATGAATTACTAAAATCTAATAACGTTACAATGGTAAGTTTTTTTGTCCGTTCCTAGTCGACTATCTTCTGTAATTTTAGTTAATGCAGTCAATGTACTGTGTCCTGACCTGAAAGGGGTTAAGGAGATAATTTTTTACAAGATAAAGATACAATTGCTGATATAATAACTTTTCTAAAACTTTGGAGAAAAAGGGTAGGACAGATATTGGTCGATAATCTGAGGGAAATGAAGGCTTAGAAATTTCAGGCAACGGAATAATTAGAGCTTCTTTCCATAGCTCAGAAAAAATACATGTAGAAATAGCGTAGTTTAAAATATGTGTAATAACTGGAACGATGATGTCAAGGATGGGGATTACCATATTTTTACTAGTACAGTCGTATCCAAAGGCATTTGATGAGATGGATAGCCTCCTTTTTTACTGCCTTTTTTACTTCATGCTCATCAAAGCAATTAGAAGAGAATTGATCAAAAGAGGGTGTTGGTAAAGATGAATATTTATTTAAGGTTTGGAGCTTAGTGACGCTATTAAAATTACAAGACTGGGAGGAGAAATCTTGATTAAGACATTTAACTTCTTCTAAATTGAGGGAGCCTGAAGGCTTGGACTTCCCGATTCCTAAAGTGTTCAGAAAACTTCTCATCGATTGTCTACGGAGGAATAAATAGTTAGCGATAAAGCAAAATAATTTTCTGAGGCCAGTGTCATTCGTGAAAGCTCGTAGACATTTTGTTAAATAACAAGAAAGATAACTCGGAGAGAATGTGAGGTGACTGCTGAATGTCCTCTCGCCCTTTTGCCATTAACCGAAGTACAGATAGACCGACTTCATGTAGCATGTTAGTTTTCTTAACTAGACGTGGCATCCGGCTAACGTGCCATGTTAACAGGTTCAGAAAGCGACAACGTAATGCGCACTGAACTTGTGTACGCAGAAGGTAAAAGTATGAACATCTGGCGACCCTTTACGAGGTTTGGAATGCGGTTTTCATGTATTTAAGGTGTATCAACAAAGCTTTAGTCCGTCTCAAACATACTGTATGTTGTTAATTTCAGGGTGGGTCAGGATTTGTTATTGATTAATCCAGTCCAATTTAGTCGACAGGTTCAATTTATTTGAACATATTTTTAAATAGTTCAAATAAATTGAACCTGAACCTTTAAATAGTACAAATACAACTTCTTCTATACATTTTCTTACAGACTTGCGGTGAACAATTCGGAGCACATATATGTGAATACATTTTTTTTTTGACATTGCGTATAGTGCCAGTACGAATTACAAATTACAGGCCAGTACGAATTCTTAATTCGAAATCAGATTGAGAATGAGGTTAGTTAGGTTGAGGTTCGCTGTCAGTTGATCAATCCTCAACACTGTACCACTCACTTGCGTATATGCATGACGTACTTTGCTACTTCGAAAAATTCACGCAAGGCTTAGAACGTATAGAACACTGCCTAAGAGCCTCACTTCAGCTGCCGAACTACTGATACAGATCCCGTTATCGCTCATACGAGTTTGGTTAGCAGTTACAATGATTACTGGAAACATTCGCTGCAAAACGTTTAAGACACTAACTGTATGAGCACACTTCACTGTCTTCACCGACTGCAATTCCTCGAAAGCGTCTAAATTAAAAACTGATGATGATGATGATGAAACCCAGAGTCCACCGATGGTGAGCTTTCCTTCTAGTCTATGTTCTTGACACCGTAAATAGAATGTGAAGCAACACGACGTCCCACGTTCTTTTTCTTTGTAGATTTGTGTATAGTATGCAAAGTGTCAAAAGGCCTAACACTCAAATCAGGCTACCCTTAATTACAAAGATTAGTATTCCCGGGCATACCATACCGATATGTGTCACATGACCAGTAAAGCCAGTGGCAAGAGCGATTATAAAGTCTACTATTGCTTCTTTATCATTGATGCATTCACTAAGAACGTGCTCCTAGAGTATACTCCATCGCTGGACTCTTCAAATGCCGTGAAAGCCTTTAAAATGACTGTTTGTGGCTCCAAAACGTATAGTGCACAGATCCGTGTCCAAGTGATCAGATGTTACATTAGTACCGAGTTTAGGTAATTTTGTAGGGATTATTCTATAGAGCTCTCATCGCCACGAGCTCGAGCAGAGCTAATGACCAAGCCAATCGAGTGATCCGCACCCGGAAAAGCTCACTCACAGTTATAGAAAATGATCACAATAGGACGTAGCATGATGAACTACTTGGCGTCCAGCTAGGATTGCACATATAAGGTCTAGGGTTACCGGATATACCCCTACAGAATTGATGTTCGGAATAAAGGTACGATCGCTTGTTATGTCTAAAGTAACCCCGAGCTCCTAGCCTGCTGCTGCTGCTGTAACGCTGCCGATAATATCGTGAAAGCAGCAGCATCAGATGAAAAGAAATTTAACCGCAAGAAAGCAGCCGTAAAAGCGTTATCTAAAGGCGAGTATGTTTTTATATAAAAAAAACGAGCGCAGTTAAACCAAATGACCCAGGAAGTTTAAGAACAAACATAACCACCTAATTGGCCGAAGACGATAGATAGTATTTAAAAAGTATTGGTAGATCTACGCGCATTTACAGATACGGTCTTGAAAATTTACGTTTAGTGCCCGGGGGTTATAATGGGTTTGCAGAGATAGCCACCTCACACCTCACTGATGAATGATAATAATGGTGAGGAGGCGGTCGGGACGGCGGGTCAAAGTCAATTGAATGTAACGGTAACCTACGATCTTGGTGGCCAGTTCGTGCACGATGACCACCTCGGCAACCCTCTCAGCGTCTGATCGCGATATATCAGTTGCATGTAATGTGTAGCTAATCTTCTTAGTTTGAGATACACGTCATATGAGATGATGAACTCGGTTTGTGTTGGTATTATTTGCACGAGGTCAAATAATACCAATGGGTGTGCGACTTGAGGAGGTCTTGTCCTTCTGGGTCGTCACGCGCGTAGGTGAGCACAGTCGAAGGGACTTCCCGGTCTATTAATATTTGCACGAGGTCAAATAATAAATTGATTAGTGTGAGCGACGCGAGGGCGTACGTTCCAGTTCGTTATATAAGATGGCGGGCTTGGCGGCAGTGACACCTTAATCTGGTATTATTAATGCTGGTGTGCAAGACACGAGGCTGTCTAGTCGTTCTGGGTCGCCATGTGAGTTGGCGGGCCTGGTTGTAGGGACACCTCGGTCTTCTATTATTTGCATGAGGTCAAATAACACGAGCATGTGGTGTATGAGATGCGAGGTTGTCCGGTTCCTCCAGGTCGTCCCACGAGATGGCGAGCCTGTCCGAGCGTCGTCGGTCTTTTATGATATCTATGTGTGTACCTTTTGTACCTACCTATATATATATATGTGTGTGTGTGTGTGTGTGTGTGTATGAACTGTGTATAGAGAGATACCGAAATAGTCAGGACAGATGAGCGAAAAAGTGTGATCCCAGCTTTCGTTTGTTATCATTGCAGACAATTGAGCGGGAAAGAAAACGTTCCCGCACGAGGACGTGCGAATGTCAGATGGCCGTGAAGGCGCGTTTGAAACTGGGAGCAAAGGGTGACGCCGGCGACGGTACCGCTATGCACCGATACCGGCGCGGCGGTACTACTGTGATCAGACACCAGCGGCGGTGCCATTGTGATTAGACATTGGCGTCTACCGTGACACAAACCCGAACGCTAGCTTGTCAGAAACTATGGTGAACATGGGACATTTTAGGACGGAGCGGCGAAACAGTTACGTGTTCGGTGGAGTGTCTCGTGAAGTAATGATGCTCTTTAATTAAACGGGCTCAATATATTTGTTGTAAAACTAATGTGCAAGTATCAGAATGCATAGCTGTGTGTGAATGTAAGCCTGTATAACTTTATTACAAAACTTGTAAAGTTGCGTGCAGTATATTATATCTCTCGCCCGAATACTCACCCTACTTACATACTGTGTGCTATTAATAGAACATGGACCAGGATAAGAAAGAAGACCGCCATGCCGTCCCTTTACACTATAGTATTGTGTTAAGTGATATTAATTACAAATTAATGGCGTGGGGCTTGTATTGCTATTATAACTTGACATTTTTGGCATTTGCTAATGTCACATAAAAAACGATAAAATATAGGCAAGTGCTGACAGCTACCTTTATGCCAGTGATGAAGTAATTTTTTGCCAGTAGATGAGGTGCTTGATAGTGGGTCTAAAATTAGGGGCCAAAATCAAAGCTCCCGCTTTTCTACTGATGAGAATGAAATATGACGATTAAGGCCAATTCGTGCTGGCTAGAACTGGCAAGTATTTCGTACTTACCTATAATACCCACGTCGTCATCAGCTGGACGTCTCTTTACTATGATGTCGCATTTCTGAGAGTCGAGCTCCACGGTTACAGAACCTTCGGTTGTTTATGGGTGGGTAAAGGAGGATAACGCATAGGCATAGTAATTATGTGGATATTCATGGGCGTCACTAGTCGTAAAAAGGCTCCGACTGTTCGTTTGCCCCCTATTCTATAAAATAAAAGACATTATAACTACGTATTGTACAAGTGTTTGCGCAGATAAAAGTGCACACTATTCTCTCATCCTATTTCGTTGGGAGGGCAATCCGACACGACCGGACATAAATCAGACGTAGGACCGACTTAACGTACTCTTAGAGGCACGGGGTTTTAACACCGTCCATTTGCTAACTCCAGAATCTTTTAGAGATCGAAAAATCATAATAACAAGAACGGCTTTTGTTTCGTCCGACGTCCCAGGTGTCACGTCACCTCACCTTGGACTGTGTGAACAATAACACAATAACCCTATGCTATAGATCGTGGACGTTATAACCTGTAGACGTCGCATGACTTCTACGTACAACCGTTTCAGACAAGTCGCTGAGGTGAAAAAATACAATATGACCAGCCAGCTTCTCGTGACTAGTGACGGGAAATGTAGGTAGTGCGTGTCGATAGTATATTGTATGGTGCCAAGGACTTAAATGTGTTCTTTGACTTAAATCTCTCCTGGAATGCCTACTTTAATGACATTTATCGCAAGGTTCACTTCTCAATTTACACTTTAAAACGTCTTCAATATTCTTGCCTTTTTCAACTAAAATCTCACTTGCTCAGGCCCTAATTTTACTTAATATATGACACACACAATATATGTCGTGTGCTACAAATGAAAATTGAAATGAATTAGAGATAGATATTTTAGATTGAGAGAACGGGATCATGTTCTCAGGCTCGCAGGGTGTGCCAGTACAACAAGGGAGAAATTATGGAATTTAACTTTTAATTCCTATTATCCTTTCTATTTACATTCTCACTTTTCGCTTAAAATTAAAATAAATTAGTGATATTTTCAGTATCTACTTAAAAGGTACCAACAGTACCTATATTGCAGCTAAAATAATTATGATGACTTGAAAGTTGCCTCTCGCACACAGAATAACGGTGTAGAGATGATGCTATGTTGTTGGGTTTTAGTTTCGCATCTGTTGTGGGTACCAGGTAGCGGATTAGGTAATAGTGGGTAATCATTTGTACAGGTATTTATAGGTGGTATCTCCTAGACTCCAACTGCAGGTTTGCCACGTTATCTCATATTCTCAGAGTAGGGATTAAATCTATAATTAAAAACGCCAGAAATACTAGAATGTCAAGTATTTTAAAACTCAAATAAGTCCTAACAACGAAGCTTAAAACACATTTTTTGAAAATAAAAATCAGACAATAATAATTTTATTTTATTGCATGTAAGTGACGTCACTAACCTGTAATACAATAATTTATTCAAGCATAACTTTTTCCATATAAAATATATTTATTTACATTTCTCTTTACTTTTTATATTTATCGATAAATCACGTAACGTATTGTGTGTGATACAGCACATGTCTATACGTTACAATTGTCTATGACAAGAATAGCAATAATTAATTACATTTGTAAGAAAGGGATGGAATAATAGAATACAGTCATTTTTCCAGTGTAAGCCAAGCTCTAGATAAATTATTTTCAGAAATTATACCCATGAAATTAGCTTACCTATGAAATGTAATGCCATTTTCTTTGATATTAGACATTCTGCTACTTTTTCCACGCCATTTTATAGTACGGGGGCATAATGAATTTTATTTATATATATTATAGTGGAAGGTCCTTGCGCAATTAGACAATGTTGACGGGTCACGATACTAAAGAATATTTCGAGCTCGGCGTCAAATATACATATGTATGAGTGTAATTTGCGATGTCTTACCAGACAATTTTCGCCCAGCATTAGCGTGTATGGGTTATAATGTCGATGCTATAAATAGACATACATGAAACACGATTTTGATTTTGTAGCACTATTAAAATTTCAAAAAGAAGTCTGATTTTCTTGCATAGCTATTGCACTATGGCCTTCTGTAACATCATTTGCTCTTCCATGCGACTACCACCTGCATAAATGAATCCATAATCACCGATGCTATGTAAACTCTGGCGAGGCGGTATTCTGCGATATAAATTCTTCGCTGAGTATTAAAAAAAATACAACTGTCAGTGTCACAATTTTTCTAATTTCAAAACCTTCGCTTACTATTTTCGAGGACATATTTATCTTATTTACTTTTAATATAAATTATATTATCTTCTTTATTATTAACTTCGCTTTAAAACGTGGTGACAATTAATTTTTTAATGATTTATTTATTTTTCTAATAATGGTTGGTAAGGGTGAAGTAAAAAGTAGTCGTATTTTCCACCAATGTTATGTAAAATGTTGCAAGTTACAAAATTTGATTCCTCTTAACATTATTCTACCTTCTTCTAATGGAAAAGCATTGGATTTTTGTGTGGACCGTATAAAATATGTGGATTGGCCGCCTATTCTCAATGCTTTGAGTTGCGACCTGAGCTTGCATTCTGTTTCTATTAAATGTCGACAACAAGTTAAAACAGGTAAGTTTTATAGACAGTCAGTTGTTTTGGTCCTCCCGGTTTAAATGTATGATAAATATGAACTATTTCTCCCCCTTTGTCTTTTCTAAAGAGCAGATTACATAATATTTTTGTTCAATTTTTGTTCAAACGTGACCTGGTAAAGGAAGATCATAGCGTCGATTATAACTTTCTGATAATACCTAACACATAGATATGTAATGTTAAAATTTGTCTACCTAGTATGAAAACGGGTCTTACTATTAACTACTAATCCAGGAAAACTTATATCATTCATAATCATTAAAACACTATAATCTACCAATTATTACTAGTAATAATTTTCTTGCAGTTTTAGAACACATCGATTGTGAACGATTAGCGAAGACCGTGAACAAACGCGCCGTTATACTCACGAATTTCATGCTAAATAATCTCATAGAAGCTATCTCACAACTTCTAACCAACACCACCTTGCTTGTATCGCTCTTCCTAGAAGGACTGCCCTTGAAAATACCATACTTAAATCCAATTTGCGAAGTACGTATAATTATAATTGATAGCGTTTGCGTTTCGGTCGACACAATAGTCGAGATTGAATTCGGTGATTGCCAATCACAAATTAAGAATTCGAATCCGCTCTTATGTTCAAATTTCTATAGTGGCAACACATGTGCACGTTTAACGGTGCTTCAGTTATTTTATTTTCTCATGAAGGACAATTCTGCAATCTAGTTAACTGACATAACGTCGCTACATCTAGAATTAATTTACCTTATTTTTATACAGGGCCATTCGAGTGTCTCAAATCACACGGCGATCACACTCACATTTCGCGCTAGTATTGTAACGGGTACTTCCTGTAATGCTCCAGCAAATTGATAACTAATGACTCCCAGATAATTGAAATAGACAATAAAGTGACGATTATAGACAAAATGTACAGTATTTTGCTGAAAAAACCTTTGCACCCCTATTAAACCATATCATACGTTTTAAATCACTAAAGATATTTGCAGGCTATATTAGCAAACAATTCTCTGCAACATCTTTATTTGCAACGCTGTCTCATTGGAGATGCTGGCTGCATGGCCATTTGCAAGGCTGTGAGGTGTCTCCCCAACATTTTGACTATGGATCTCGGTGGATGTGAACTAACACCATTAGGGGCAGGATATATTGCCGAGTTAGTAAAGGTAGATATTTAGATTTCACATTTTACTGTCGTCTCTTTTACTGTACATTTGGATTATTCGTTGCCTTCGATTTACGGTTTACAACCTGTCTGAGCACATTTATTTGCGTGTGAATGTATTGTAACAATAAATTGGGGCACCCGTAAAATGCCACAGGCCCGGCTGGAAAGAGCCCCCTGGTCATTGAAGGATCCTACAATTCATTAGATTTGCTTCTTCACTATTGCTGTAAGTGTCCTTTTCGACGAATTTATTGTGGTCTCGGAAAGTCATAGAGAGAAATCGGCAGAGTTGCCAACAAAAAAAAAATGATAGGGAAAAAACCTCATCAAACTTGTTTATATATCAAATAAAAAATGTCTGAAACGTTATAGTGTGTGGCCTTTTGCTGTTTAATTTCATCAGAATAGGTTGATTCCCCGGCTTCGCTCCCATCAAAACTATTGCTATTGTGGATGAGATGCCTATGTGTTGCAGATCATAATCTATAGCTGTCCTAAATTTCATCTAAGTCAATATGTTCTGCACATTTTGCGGACATAACTTGCTTTTATTAAATACACTTATACCTGAAATATATAAACACCTGAAATTAACAATTTAGTATCAGAAAATACATCGGTATAGTGAAAACTGGACACACACGCTGCGGTACCGTCTCCCAGAGTTGGACACTATGGCCGGTTTACGGCGGATCAGCCTGTGTGGTAATCCTCAGCTGGGAGACGCTGGTGTGAGCAAGTTGTTTGACGTTCTGGCGGACGATCTGTGGATTAAAGGTGAGTACGTACATGATATTTTAATTTTGAGGTCCGATCTTATAAAGGCCGAAAAGTCTAATCCAATTATAGACAAAATTTGCGAACGTCCTGATTAGAATAAGCCTATTAAGCTTCAGCATGCTGACATACCGCAGAGACAAAAACCTGCGGTCTCTGGGCATGAGGAAGTTGGCCCAGCCATTACATTGGATTTGATAATTCACTAGAGAACACGGATTCCATCCAAGGATGACCCGTGAGGCTATTAAAATTTAAAAAATCATCTAAATGTCAATAGAGAAGTCTTTTCTCTGCTTGTGACCCAGTGATAAACATATTCAAATCAAAACAGTATACAGTACAGTAATAAGTACAGTTTACGTTAATCGGTACAACTAAATAATTATAGTTCTTGGGTATTTTAATAACTTGTGACATCTTGACATCTGTCATCTCAGTCTACCCGTGTGACCATGGCTACTGTAAAGCATCTGAAACTTTTATTGTAATGAAAAAAAATCGCCTAAACTTTAGAGATCAATCAATGACGTTTTGCCAAATTATGTGAACAAGGCCTAATAAGACGGACTGCTAGTCCTTTAAAAAAGCCTAAGTGCCACTAACTGACAAACATAGAATCTATCAAATTAGCAACTTATATAGTCTCTATGAACACTAAGAAAGGATGTTTCGAAATTCATAATCTAAAGAGGGTGAAATAGGAGGCGCAATTTTGTATGAAACTAGTTACTAACGAATGCCGTAATCGACCGTACTGTCACGGTATAAAGGGGTAAACGAGCTGTTGTAGCCTTTTAATGACTACCGATGTCCAGACGTCCACAGAGTTGTTATGCTAATATGTCGCCTTTTTTTCTCACTTGCCTTCAAATTTCACTTACGTCGACTTATCGTCGAGGGTCTCATGTGAGGGTGACGATGGTCGTGCCGGCCCAAGTCTATTGCAATACAGTATAGCACTACCTCTTACCAGCTCTCAAATGTTCCACTTATGACGCGAATTCTTAAGAGAAAAGTATTATCAACATTCAGCTCTGGACATACAAAACTGTGGCATAACTGAGGATGGAGGAGCTGCGGCGCTGCAGATGATGCACTCCAACACGACCCTGGTCACACTGGACTTGAGACACAATCAGTTGTCTAACGACACACTCTCGAAGCTTCGACTGTCGTTGCGCCAGAACGAACGGGGGATGGGAGGACAGGTAAATGAAGAAATTGTAAAATATCGAATGTGTTGGTTGATACTGTTTATTGTCATTGTACGGATTTCCCGTTAAGACTATCACAGTCTTGGGCTCATGGCCCAGGCATAGGGCGGCACTATTAACGGGTGGAAAAATGTAGGTTATGATAAAAATTCAAAGACAAAATGATCAAAAACGTAAAGAGTGAGCCACTAGTCAGATCACGTGATACCCACGGAGAAAGATTACTTAATTACCACGGAGAGAGTTTTGTTAATTAGTGGGTATCGTGCTAGTGCGGATATGATTCGGCTGTATAATGTCAGTATACATAACATATGTGAGCGATGGTGGTCACTTACTTACAAGTGGGAACTGATCGTTTGCTTTCTACCTCAAATGATTTTTGTATGTCACATTAAGTATGAGAAATTTCATTTTTTCCAGTATCCATGGTTAGGCAACGTTAGCAGTGGCTCGAGCGACGGCAGACCTCCCAAACCAGTACATGTTAAGTAAGTCTCACTTTGTCGTCTTGATATAAAGCTTTTTTCTTAAGGACGGAAATATGGACCCTAATGGTTTTAGCAGCGCAAAGTGTATCGACGCTTGTTATGGCCTAAGGGCACAGTTAAGGGATCAAAAACTGTGAGAAACTATTGTAAAGTGTGCTTAAGATATTAAGGAAACTCCCGCATCCAAGAATACTCGATAAAAATCCCGAAGATAAGAGTGCACTATTCGTGTAAGCGCGGAATGTAGTATAGTAGATTTTAAAATCTGATTATTGGAAATTATAGCCAAATAGTCGCTTTCAACAATGAAAGTGCGAGTATATGATCGTTTTACCGTTATTTTTTTACGGATTATGTTACAGAAGTTGGAATTATAGGTTCGAGAAAATCATTCAGGACTTTCTGAGGCCCCTTGCCAAAAGTGTAATTTAACAAAGTAGCATCTCAAATTTAATAGGTGCTTATCTTTGATACGTCATCAAATTTGTTCAATGTCCACGCTGAATATATTGATACAACTATAACACAGAATACGCTATTTGTGTCACAACACAAACGTTTTCAGATCGAAGATGGATCGATCCGTTTCGAACGGTAGAACGACGCCTAGTAAGTACACCGTCAAGACCAGCACTGTGAAGAAAGAACGGTAAGGACATCCACTTCACTTTCAAACTAAGTAAGGAGTACTTTACGTTAGGCCATTATGTTACCAAGTTTATCTTTGGGGCCCAAGGTTAATTATTGTTTTGGAGTGCCTACTAACTAAATAAGGTTTTTTTTTCATAAGATTCGTTTCGCGCAAACCTAGCTGTTGTTGATTGTGATAGACATAAATAAGGAAAGCTACGGGTTCCCTCTACCCCACAGTCGAGAATAATGCGAAAATGCATCAGTTAGACTATATTATGGGGGGGGGGGCAGCGGTCAGTCAAAAAGTTTTGGAATTTATAAATTATTTTTCTATAGAGACTACACAGAAGTACTAGAGGAACAATTACAAGAGGAGATATCTCACAGACAGCAACTAGAGGAGTTGAACATACAGCTGGTAGATCAGTTGAAGAGATTGAAACAACATCAGATACATCTATGGGCGAATGGCGCCACTTCGTCAGGTAATAACAGAAGTATTTATGTTGTTCTATTGATAGTATCATAACGGCTGATATGATCAATGTGGACTTTCGTCGACGTTTAAGTTACCTCAGATTTACTTAATTGGAATCAAAAGTTTCTTCGTATTGATCGAAATTATTTTTAATGGGATGGGTTTTTACAATCATCCTATCTTAAGTACCTACCATATCCCTCAGGTTCAGAGCAATCTTTCCAAGCCAGCTCCCGGTCTGGCGAACAGTCGAACAGTTCGGGCTCCAGTTCGATTCCCATCGACCAAAACACGCTGTCCTATATACAGCAAGCTTTTAAAGATATTTACGCTTTTATCAAGAACAATCAGTGCCACGGGTAAGGATTTTACGTTTGTATATTCTTAGGTAATGTCATCATCAAAGTTAGGACAGAATCATACTTAACAAATATATAAGCGAGTTATGCTCCTTGCTGAATTTAACATTTGTGTCTGTCAATATTTGTCACTGTCCATTGGAACTTTTGACTACTTAGCTGAGAATAAATCGAAAATAAACAATAGGCACAATGATGATGGAAGTCAATTGACACAACGAAAGCTGTATTTAACTTTGGCTTTTTCGTGTAAAAATTGTAAAAGCTACATCATATTGTCGTGTCAGGAATTAGGTACAACGTACACGCTATTTTGTAAAGCCACGATTGAAAGTAATATAAAATTGCACAGGAAATGTCTGGATGAAGTTGAGCCATCTGAAGAAGGAACTAAAGCTGCAGAAATTGTCGAAACTGCTCAGTCGTCAAGTGTAGAATTAGAAGCGGACAAGTATAGAATAGTGTCACCGAAGCGAACACAGAGCACACATGTGAAACTCGTGGAGAAAGTCAAGAAGAAAAAGATCACCAAGTCGGCGCACTTGCTTGGTGCTCTGCAGACGTTAAGCGAAGAAGTGGTAAGTTTGTTAAGGAGTAGGTGGTGAATATAGAAAAGTGCTCTTACACGGTTGTACCGTGTTCGAGTCCATAGAATCGAGCAAGATCTTGAACGCATGCCTTAAACGAATTGAATTTAGACAATTCGTTTGAGACATGATTTCAATATTTAAAAAAAATGTCTGTGTTGAATGTAGTGTAGGCATGCCTACTATGGTAGGTAAAGAAACATCGTTGGAAGCACAAAGTCTATTCATAAGTGAGTACACATGACCTGCCCTATGTTTGAATGTTTAAGGCATAGGGGGAAGATGTATATAATGATGCTCACAGTAGAATTTTGTGCAGTCCATATAACTGGTGACGTACTGGCATACAGTTATTTTTGGTTAGAAGGCAATACGAGACCAATACGAAGGTCCAGGATATGCAGGGACAAGTTTGATTTCATTTGAGAGAGAAGACCCTCTGCACTTGTTCAGAAGTAGGTAATGAGCATTCACATCGCCTAGTTTTTCTTTAGTAAGTAGGTAACTATAAAGAGTAGGTAATTATAAGGACTGAATACTATTAGTATTTTTTCAAAACACTCAGATAAGATAGGTATAGATAAATGGACACACTATGAAACCTACCTTATATTTTTAAGTATTTTAGTCGGTGTCACCAAGGCCATATTCAACCTTAAACCTGACATTGGATCTTCGAATCTTTCAGTACCTTCTTCTAGACTCATTTGGCTCCTTTAAATACGTAGACCCACAACAGGAGCTCGAGACAATGTTCCCCTTTACTTACTAATTAATATTTATCAATCTCCAGAAACCAGAAATGATTGAACGTCAAGTCGGGGACGTAAAGAATCCGCACGGCGATGAAATGATGTTAGCTGAACTCATCGCGCAGAAAGACTGCAT
This sequence comes from Eumaeus atala, assembly GCA_017140195.1. NCBI lineage: Eukaryota > Metazoa > Arthropoda > Insecta > Lepidoptera > Lycaenidae > Eumaeus > Eumaeus atala. The sequence continues at coordinate 894,520 of JAFELO010000961.1, forward strand.
GAAGGTATCTGAAATTGTTAACCTGCCCGACAAATCAATTCAATGCAGCTATTACACTGATTTTGTAAACCTTAATCATTAGAGTTGTTAATCATAAGTTTCTTCCAGGATTCATATAGCGGTGTATATGAGCACAATCTAAACATTTAGGGAGCCTAAAAACTTTCGTTAAAATAATACGCCTGTAATTATGACTTTACTGAATACGTGATTGCTCTGCGAGAGTCGGCACCTTAGAAGACATGGGGTGATAGTTAATATATTGTATCAGCACAAATAATTTTGTTTAATAGGTCATATATATCACCAAAAGACTACATGTTTTGTGCCACGTTGCTGATGCAACTTCTATATTTAACTTATAAATATACACACTATAAGGCCAGTCGAGGCTAGCGACGGGTGTACCCTTTGGCTCGCCTGAACTTCTTTACGCTACGGCCTACTGGAATGTGCCATGATAGATTAAGGAAATAATCGGAATAAAATGTTCACTTCGAAATATATTTCTTTTTCTTTTTCAGGATCATCCGTACAGCGAAGCGTACGAGCGCAGCTCGCACGGCAGCGTGAGTGACTCGTCAGACACGCTCGTGTGCTCGCCGGCGCCCAACCCGCGCCTGGCGCTGTTCTCGTCATCAGACGAGGACTCGTGATGTTCCTACCCACTCGTGATAAATATACCGCATTATTTTCTATGTCGTATTATTCTACCTGTTTCTCGTCTCATCATTACCATCAACAGCCTTTAAGGACTAATCCATTTGACTATAGATATAACAGGACCTTTAAGGACTAATCCATTTGACTATAGATATAACAGGACAATTTAATCTAAGACAGAGATCATCGCTCCAACTATTTACAGTACAAATGTGTTCAAGCATTTTATTTCGCTTTCTTTGCCGTGAGAATGCCTAAGTCCAGTCACGGAGACTTGAGATTAGATACTCGTTCATAAGTAAAAAATGCTTTTAACGTCGCCGTGGTCGGTGTAAAAATGTTGTAGAATGCACTACACTGCATTGGCTAGAGATTTATTAAGCCAACGTTTAATAGGTTTATTAAAAATCCATGCTGCAATGCAGCCGAATTGACTCGGCACATGCCACTTGGCGCGACTGGGGCACCATAGAGTAGGGAAGCCATCGGGATGCTCGAGGGATTTTAGTGGATTATTTGTAAAGAGGAAAACAATAAATGGAGAGTATTATGAAAGACTGCTGAAAAATTTTGTTAGAAATTCGAAAGAAATGGCCGGCCTCATTTAGCCAAAAAAAAGTTTCATTTCATCACGACAACGCACATGTGCACTCGTCAATTGTTGCAGTTGCCAAACTCCATGAGTTGCGATTCGAATTGTTACCGCCATCCCCCTATTCTCCAGATCTGGCCCCCTTCGACTTCCTCTTATTCCCGAATCTCAAGAAATGGTTAGGTGGCCGAAGATTTTCATCCAATGATGAAGTCATTGTCGCCGTAGACAAGTATTTTGAGGGGTTAGAGAAAACATTTTATCAAACTGGTGTAACGGCATTGCGGAAACGCTGGACCAAATGCATCGAGGAAGAATGAAACTACGTTGAAAAATAAAATTATTTTAAATAGGTTCTTAAATTTTTCTTTGTCGTTTCGGATACTTATCAATCGCCCCTCGTATATAGAATAGAATAATAGAAAAAAGCTTTATTCGGAACAAATACAACATTACACAGAGAAAGCGAAAGTGTTAAAACGATTATATAACAATAAACAAAAACAGAAGTTCTTAACAAAACATCACGGCCAAAAAACACATGCACAAAAATTACACACTCAAGCCATTAATGAAGTTTTGCCCCGTAAAGGACCCTTAGGGATGGAAAGGAAGAAAAATATAACAAAAATATATATATATATATATATACAAAGCTCAGAACAGTAAGAGATAAATACAAATAGCCTCATGTAATACACTACTTACATAGATATACATATACACATGCATATACAAATATAAACGTTAATATACGCAATATAAAGGGATTTAACGAAGATAGCATAGTTCAGTCAAAGACTACCACCCTCATTATGTGTATTATCGAAGTTTCAGAACCTTTAAAAAATGGTTGCGGGTGGAATGACATGACAGATTGCCACAAATTATTAAAAGTACCTGAATAAATATAGTTAGTTATTTCGATTAACGCAAACATACTATACCTGCTGTCTTGGGGTGTTATGTAACACGTCGGTGTTTCATATCGGCAAAAATATCAATGATGACTAGGACACTGAACTAAGTAAAATGTTACCACACTGCAATATAATAAGCAATGAAAAGAACAACTTTCGACCTTATTTTTTTTATTTAAACTAAACCAAGACTACTAGTAATATATCTATTGATTCACTTCAACACTTTTTTGCTGTAACTTCGCTATCATAAGCTTTTCTTTGGCCTCCCGTTTGGCCAATCTCTCCTGCTTCTTCTGCTCTTTCTCTCTTTTAGCTAACATTTCCTGGAACCTTTCATCTCGAGGATCAAGAGTGAAGCCAAAGTGTCTCCGCACTTCTTCCACTAATCTCTCTTTCTTTGCCTGGAAATAAAATATATTTATATTATATGTATATGCATATATCTCGTGACTGTAACCTATGACGCTCCATGGGGTAGGCCTATGTCCAGCTGTGGACAACGTCTGGCTGATGATGATGACATGTATTTGATGTGAGCAAACATTATAAGCTGATGTCCACATACCTATTTCATATGTAAAGTTATAGCCAACAGATTATTTAATGTGCAAAGTTAGTTGTGACATTACACAATTTATGAGGTGCCCTGGAACTACAGTTCATCAGGGCACCTTGACAGCTGGTCATCCCATAAGTTACAACTTTGGGACAGTGCAAAGAGCAGCTCGTTTCAATTGGTTTTGCTAAAGTTTACCCCCAGACTACTGGTCCCCACTGCCACAACAAGGCTTAGACCATTGTGGGGCCCATTCTTACCTTGGCCAGCCAACATTAAATATTGTTATTAGTGTCATTATATCACAAGACAAAAATGATAGCCTATATTGAAATCATTCATATCTGTGCCTAAAAAATGCCCTGGGAAATATTGGTGGCATAAGTTGCATTAGTCTCGGTAGTCACAGCACTTTCCATAGAAGCACATAGTCAACATAGTATTGTTGCATATGCAATGCATGCCTGTAATTATATTTATTAAAATATCAAAATCCAGTCCCAAATGTTGTAGTTACTGTCTTGACATGTTACAGTAGACTTGAATAGTATATCTGCCTATTTATTTTGTAGTGTAATGCAATTAAATACCTTAGCAGCCTTGACTTCAACTTCCTTTTTAGCTATCTTAGAATGTAGTTCTTTCTTCCATGTGTCTAACTTTGCAAACTTCTCAGCGACTTCCTTATCACGCTGAAGAATTCTTAAATTCTCTTCTTTCCTCTTTTCAGCTGCAGATTCCATAACTGATTTTATTGTATATGGAAATGCAACTGCTTCATATTCAAGCCGTTCTTGTATTTCTTGCTTTGTCGGCCAACACAAACCTTTGAAAAAGGGAAAATTTAAAATAATTTCATTTTGCATTTTTGCTTTGTGGCAACTAATCACACAGGTATTAAATTTGAATATTAAAATTACTTAGATATAACACACAATATTACATTCCCCATATGATCTTGATATATACACCTGAGTTATGACGTGACATCATCCAATCGGCCTACCAACCTCATGCTTCCATGCTCTTAACACGCATTAAGTGAGTTAACCAACTGCGGTTGGTTGGCTTAGAGCGTGCGCATAAAGTACGGCAAGTCTGGGCCGATTGTACCACAGCATAGGTATAGGTTGTGTAACTAAATACATATAGTCTCGGTTTAGTGTGTTTTAACTTATTGCTTCTACAAATTCTGAATCATCACCATGGCCTCCGCATACTACAACACCCAATTTCTACAGTTACTGATTTAAAGTATAAAGCAAGCAAATAAAAAAAGGTCTTGTGTTCACATTCTCATCAACTGTAACAGCTAGATAATATCTACCAATAGAATAAATTTTGAGGCCTCTACAATAATAAATTCACATACTAACTTGGATTGACACCACTAGTAATGCCATATTTTCCATACATCTTTCTACTATACTTTACTGTTAAATGTGCTAAGCATCGAGGTTCATCGTAGGGTCGTCTATCGTTCATTAAGTTGAAATGTGCTTTGGATAAACGTGACTTGTTTCGCATCTTCTCAATTTCTGCCTCTCTTGACCGTGTGTCCTCGGTGTCTTCTATTACAAGTGCCAGTTCATTTTGTTCAACTTCCGGAATGGTTGTGGACAAACGACAGACACTACCCAGCAAGTTTGCTTTGATAAAGTTATTTCTTAAGCATATGTTCATTTTTATATATTTATTGAATAAGTATTTTTGTAATAAAATTTTGTTCAACAAAATAATGGACTTTATGTTATACTCATTTCACTAATTGGCAGTTGTCATTTGTCAATGTGTCTTATGTGATGTGTCAAATCATTGTCTTCAAACGTCAATAGACGAAATTTATTTTTTTGAACATGGTGTGTTGTTGTTTTTATATAAATAATATAGATAGAGATTGGAGAAGGGATTCCAATGACGGTAGCGATATGAGAACGACTGGCCGTCTTGGTGAATAGAAAAGAAAGGTGCGAAAGCAGTAATATTTTAATATCGCATTTCGCAAACATAAATAATGAAAAAGAGAGACCGAGAGTGTATTAATTCTTCTGCCTTTTTTTATTTAGACGGCGACGTTTTAGACTGGTCTCTATCTGTATTATCTCTATGGTTGATGGCTTCGTGTCTTACCCATAGAGATATATATAATTTCATTTCTATGATATTTTCATATATGCTAAAAGCACTTGTATTCGACTTTTGACAGTTGGCAGCTGACACTAACAATTATTATTCATTATTCGTCGTAATTTGTGTTCTTCAGTCTAAAATTTCCAAAGTTTAAAAACGTCGTAATGGACGATTTCGCTGATAACTTTATACAACCCGAAGTAGATCCTGCAGCAGATTTTTTAGCTCGAGAACAAAATCAACTTGCAGGCCTGGAAGATGATCTAGAAACCAGCGCTCCGCCCCCCGTAGCTGCCACAGCGTCAACTAATGGATTTGACGATTTTGTCGGTAATTATTATTGTATAACAATTTAAGCTAGCTTAGATATTAATGTGCAAGGTAATAAAAATAAAAAAAGGATAAGAGAGTTAGTAAACCACAAAATGAAAAACATTATGAGTTAGCGAAATTTTGTAATAATCTATTTATCCCATATTTAACGGATTAGTAGTAGTACTTATTATCTGATTAAAAGGGGCCTAATTGCTATTTTATTAAATTATACACGGTTCTGTTGGTGTCACCACAACAGCACCTAAATTATAATATATTTTAATTTTATTTGCATTATTTGTTTGCAATGTGTCTTATTTTATATGAATTTATTTTTCTAGCTTTTTCTACTTGTGTTTTTTTTCTTTGGTTTTCTATAAAGAGATTCCAAGTTCAGCCGTATTTGATGCAAATGATGTATTAGATGAAGAACCAGCTCCAGCTGCAGCACCAGTGTCTGTGTTTAGACAGGAGAGGGAAGAGCCAGAGAAGATCAAATTATGGAGGGAGGAACAGAAAAAGCGACTTGAGGAAAAAGGTAATTTGTTTATTTAGTTCTTTTAAAAATGTTATCTCGAGACAATCAAAGTATCCATCTACTGTCTTGAATTTTAGATATCATGTGTAAAAAGTCATTGTAATTTGATGTCTTTTGCATGTATTACTGAAGATTTTTCAAAACTTACAACATATTTTGTTATGTGAAGACCAAGACTGACATACAATGATCAGATCTATTGGGTACTGTCTGAAGGTGGTGTCTTGTCTTTGCAAACCTTGTGTTTGTTCAAACAAACTCACACATTCAAAACTCTCCTCATAGAGAGTTGTGAATGTGGAGGAGGCAAGGAAGGTATGTAACATTGTGAAGATGGGATATTGTTGTTAATGATATAATTTGTAATGATTAGTTTAAATCATCAATAAACTAGCAGTGAAGTGTACTTGTAGTTATTTTAGTTATAGAGCCATGGTATACAACCTGCCTCATGGATATAGCCATCTGACAAAATATTTTTTCATATGTGACAGTATGTTCTTATTCGATGTATAAATAAATTCTAAGAACCTCTTGTTCACACACAACTGCAGTAAAGTGACGGATATGCTTGTAGTATTTTGTGTACTTTTTGAGTAGCCAGTGGCCCAGTGGATGGGACGAGAAAGAGAGGGAAATGCAAAAAATGTATTGTATTGATACTATAAATCGAATTAATAAAAAGAGCTCTTAGGCTTTCAGCAAATTTCTTTTTTAATTATTATACATTAATTTATTATTGCAACTATGCTGTCAACTTTCACTTGGTCTGTGGGTTTCCAGTGGACCATTAGATGGGAGATAGGAAGGAGGGCAACACATTTGCATAGCAATTGAGTGGATGTCAATGGGAATCAATAATCATCAAAAACCTCTGGCTGCCCATTGTCCCCCTTAATATTATAAATAAACTACATACCTCTTTTTATAGAATAGGGGGCAAACGAGAAATCAGAGCCTTTTTATGACTACCGATGCCCATGAACATCCACATAATTACTATGCAAATGTGTTGCCCTCCTTCCTACCACCCATCTAATGGTCCACTAGAAACTCACAGACCGCACGAAACGTGCCACTTTACGGCGGTATTATGTGAGTGAGAGGTGCCTCCCCGGTTGTGCCAGCCCAATTTCGCTGCATAGGAGGATGTAGTGTCATTCACTATGCATGGCACTACCTCGTCCTATGCAGCGTGGTACTACCGCCTCTAATGCAGCATGGCAATACTTCTTCCTAAAATATATAGACACCTCAAGTATGTAGAGACATTTTGATAATATAATATATTTTTAATTTAATAGAAGTGTTTAAAGACTTACACAGACAAATGTATTTTAACACAGAATGGAATGCTAATTGCTAATTGTTATTAGTAACACAGTTGTTCTTACTTACAGATGAGGAAGAAGAGAGGAAAAAGCAGGAGATGCTGAAAGTAGCCAAGAAGGAACTAGAAGATTGGTACAAAACACATGAAGAGCAGATAGCCAAAACGAAGGCTGCTAACAGGTAATGTTTATATATAAGAAATCACATGTCACTATGTTTACCTATGAGGGATTACTGAACCTATTTCGATGAATATTATATACCTAGTCAGGTCATAAGTTCTGTCACACAAATAATCTTCTGTGAAAATAAGATTTTTTTCTAATTTCACATATTATTATATATGGAGTGGACGCTTAAAGACCGTGTCGCGGTTATTGAGCTACATCCTTGTACATACGCGCTAACTCAAATTTTTGACATGTACAAGAAACAGAAGATTTGTTTATCGTACCATCAAACGATGTAATGAGGATCATTTTCAAGTTTGGCACAGACAAGAAACAGTCACCCACACACAAAGACGTAAAAACGAATGCGATTGTCTATCAAAGTACAGTCCTCGCGGGCCTTTTGGAACATGTTTAACACACCATGTTCAATAACAATCACTGCTGGTCATCTCCACAGAAATCTGTGGGGGGTTACGGGCATCGAGGCGGTCCCCATAACCAGGGTAGGGTCGCAAGGGGACGACTATCTCCTCGGTAATGGGGCCGCAATAATTTGCAGGTTGGCCATCGTGGCTTATTGGCTCAGGGGAATGTAGGCCTGTTTAGGACCTGTGTGTTGTGACTGTGGTGAGTAGTGATTGGGTGTGTTATGCGTGCGCATGTGTGATCCTCGTCCGGATCGCAGAACACGCAGTCCCTGGTCCGCTTGGGGGGAGTTCACGCGGATACGGTCTCCCGTCAGGTGGTCGCGCATGAGCGGGGCCAGGTCACGTAGATGAGCATGTAGTCCATTGTCTGCCCCATTGAACATAGCGTTCGTCAATCGAACCACAAACTCCTCCAGCGACTCTATCCGCAAGTCACGCGCGATCACATCATTGCGGACGTAGCGACCGGCACCCGTGATGACCCGTAGGGATATATTTTGCTGGGCTTGCAGGCGTTTCCGCTGGGCCTGGGAGGTTAGCGCGTACCATGCGGGGGCGGCGTAAGTGAGGCGTGACCGGATATATGTCCTGTAAATCCCCAGTTTCGTCCATGTAGGAAGTCCGGACGCTAGTAACGGCCACTGCAAAGCGCGGGCTGTTCCTGGTTGACCGCTCGGTCCACCTGCGAGACCATCCGCAGCGCGCGGTCGATACTGCATCCGAGATACACGACTGAGGATTCCCAAGACACATCCTGGCCTCTGAATTTTAACCGCCTCGGCATGGAGCGCCTTTTGCTGACATATAGCGCTGTCGGCTTATCCACGTTGACGGACATGTGCCACCTGTCGAGCCACTCCGGCAACCGGTCCAGCATGCGCCCGGTTGCGAGCTCCGGCTTTCGGGACGAGGTTACGTATGCGCACCCTCTCCCGAAGGATCATTGAGTGTGGGGATGTCGTTGGTGTAGGCCGCGTACAGGCAAGGGGATAGGCAACTGCCCTGTGGCACTCCGGCACGTATGGCCTTCACCGAGGAGTGCCTCCGCTCCACCGCTACCCGGAAGGTCCTACCTTCCAAGAATGACGCCACTAGTCTCACAGACGCCAGCGGGATGCCGGCGTCCACCAACTTGTACAAGAGTCCCGGGTGCCACAGCCTGTCGAAGGCCTTCTCCATATCGAGAAAGACTGCGACAGAGTGTTCCCCTGTTCATCTCTACAGACAAGTGGTGGATCACCCGCGTCAGTTGCAGCGTGGTCGAGTGGCCGCTCCGGAAGCCGAACTGTTCGTCCCTTATGGGAATGTACAGCTTCAGCCTCCGAAGCAGAAGCCTCTCGAACAACTTGACGATGTGGGACAGCAGCGTTATCCGCTGGTAGCTTCCAGGCAGGCTTCGGGGCTTGCCCGACTTCGGCAGAACGATGACCCTCCCCTCTTTCCAGGT
>JAFELO010000961.1:903664-920847 GCA_017140195.1 Eumaeus atala
CTCCACCTGCTCGTGATGCTCTGCGAACGACGGCGCCGCTGGGTGTGGTGAAAACTGCGTGTGCAGATGTGATGCGAGCACCTTCAATAACAACGCTCTGGATATTACAGCAAGATTCAATGCCAGCCTATATAGCGAGAATCATACATGTTTCAGTCTACAGTCTATATTTACTAGTCCTACAGGACTGTGGCTGTCTGCTTGAAATTGAATTTATCCGGCACGAAGACTCCAAGGAGGTCCAGTCTAGATATGAATCCATTGAATTACAGCACTTTGAGCAGAATGCCTGTGAAAACCTCTTCCCAATTTGGAGACTCATGGACCTTGTGCACACAGCCGTAGACGACTAGACGCGCAGTTTGAAGGCCTGTATGCGAAATTGTGGTGCTCATTTTGAATAAACGCAATTTAACACAAGCAAGCATGTTATTGAGTTATTTTTTATGTATAATTTCTTATAAAATAAACACGTGTTAATTATTACACAATAATCAAAATCAAACAGAACTTATGTCCCGACTAGGTACAATTAGCATACATGTGTAATACTACATTTTACTTAAAACAGCACAGACGTCGGTGAGGTAGTCGATTTAAAAAAAAAATATTTGTAAGAGATATTGTAAATAATATGAAGGGATATGGGGACGCAAAATAAACTATTTTTTCTTGTTACAAGGCTAAAACAAGAGCTTTTAAATAAGAAATAATGTAAAATAGAAACTGGTTTCTGTTTTCTGCCAATGTTGTAACTTCACTGTGATATGAGCCCAAACCTCTCTTTAATTTGGTTTTAATTCAAACTGCACTGCTTTTCCTCCTCTTTTTCTACTTTTTTTTATTGACATTTAATTACCTACTACTTATTCTTATTAGATGTATACATACCTATGTATTAAGTATTTTTCTTATAATTCTATAATGTTATGTAAGAAACATTTATTTTAAATGTAAGTAAAAAACAATTATAAAGTAGTTATAGTTACAATAATTATTAACAATATAATAAATTATATTATTATCTTCGATTAACTATACACTACATTTAGTAACTCCAAAAGCAACTTGAGTTTAAACAATACACCTTTTCCGTTGACCTTTTCGGTTGTAATCCAATAATACATCTATTAGTGAAAACCGCATCAAAATCTGTTTATTAGTTTCAAAATGCGGACTTGCACACATAACGGACTTGCACGTATATAGATATGTGCTTATAATATTAAGAGAAATGACTATATAAAAAAATTGTCTCTTAATTTAATTTGAAGAATATAATAGCCTTATAACACTTTTACAAATAATTCAAATCTGTTTTGTTCCCCGAATAAATGGTGTAAGGTCAGAGTCAGTAATAGTCATAGAGCTCTGGATATGTAAGTGAACATATCCAGAGCAAGCTCTGAAAATGTTATAAAGGTTAGTTAGTTACGCCTCTATAAATATTTGTTTGCTTTTATCATGTTACAAGTTTACCTTCATAATTTAGCCAACATTTCAAACTGGAATATGAGGATAGGATTCAGGTGTGCTCAAGTTTGTTACTTTAATATAACAAGAATTTCTAAAAAATATTTGTACAAGAATGAGACATGATGTGTATATTTGATCAAATATTATTGTTGTAGATGTTATAATTAATCATTTATATCTTTTTCTTTTTGCTGCTGGCAGGGAATCTGCTAAGTAAGTATTTTAGTAAATATTAGAGGGTACTAACAACTGTTTTACAACGTAATATGGTGATAGAAAGTTTTGTTAAAAATAGTTTTTTTTATTGCTAGATATCATCTCATTAATGGTTTATTTGTTGTCCTGATACTAACTTATAGGTGGCAAATGTTGGTTATTGTCCTTTTTTACTTTGATATTATTCACCGATTTCCAATTCTTTGCTTAATTTTCAAAACCGTCAGAATAAAGCTCGCACATAATGTTGTTTGTCCACTATGTTGTTTATTTACTTACTATGTAAAGTCTTATAACATCTGTAATTCTTTATTTTTTATTCAGGGTATGTACCTTATTTTTTTGTAACTTTAATGTAACTCATGTTAACAATAAAAATTATATATATTTACACAAGCAAAATATATTCACACACTTAAACCTTTTTCAAAGAAAAGGAAAATGCTTCTATAACATTATCCATATATTATCTGTTTGAACTTAGAACTGAAGTAAGGCCGAGTAACTGAAAAATAAATGAAAGTCCGACATGAACTTATATAGAGAATATATAAATAAGTCTTTCGTTCGTTTCGTTTCGTTATCGGACTTTCATTTATTTTTCGGTTACCAAAAATTAATCTACTCCTAGGTTAAAAATTTGCATAAAATATTGAAAATTTGCTTTCAAGTTGTTCTTTGCCATTTAAATTTATTATTGAAATTTTACATTTGAATTTTTTATAACCCAGGAATGCGGAGAAGGCATTAGCCCGTGGATCAGAGGGCGCCTGGGAGGAAGGGAAGGAGTGGGCGCTGGTTTCCGAGCTGTGCGAGTTCGGCGGCAGACGAGCTCGTGACGTGGCTCGGCTTCGGTCCATCGTGTTGCAACTGAAGCAACAAGGTGTGCGCCCTAACTACCCACCACGTACTAAAGTGTGAGTATTACTATTAATATCATGTGCAGTGGTTGACCCATTGACATTCATTCGGTCATTGTATAGGTCTTTCTGGATGCTATCGTAACTGCAAAATTGAGATTATAGAATTCGATAAAAACTTGAAACGAAAATTGGTTTGAACAAAATCGATTTGGTAGTTTAAGAGGTATACGATTGTTTGGTTTGCTGCGACGGAACTGATTCGCTCTTGTTCGGTTTTTTATTTATTTCAAATTGGGGAACAGGAACATACCACCAAAATTGGTACATTCGTTTTTCATAATGGACTTGCACGACCTTGCCATTCTTCGAAACTATTAATCTGATTTTCGTTTTTTTCCATTAGCTGCTGCTAATCAGGGCTATATGTGCTCCCCTAGATGAGGATCTCCCATTTTTTATATTAACAAGTAGTTAATATTTTAATTTCCAACTAAAAGTTATGATTACCTATCTATTAAAAATTAATTAAACTAAAGAGGGACATACATACATTAACATATTTGGATGTGTTACCTTCCTTCAACCCTACAGGCAACATAGTCTTGTGTAGCTTACTGCATTGCAGTCCTAATTGTAAATGATAGGGAAGTATCTCTCAACAATAATAGGTAATGTGATGAATATGCTGTCGGATTCGGTTCACCTAGTGAGTTTTTTTACCAACAGAACTGTCATAACTTTTAAGTAGCAGTTAGCAAACCCCTCTTACGATTGTGGATGTGAACAGAAAATAAAATAATCAAGCTGGTCAGCCACAACTCTATGGCCTCCACCAATCCTCTGTGAACAGCTTGATGGCAAATGGCTACTTTGGCATTAATATGTATAAAGCATATGACAAACTACTAGCACACAGTGCAATTTGAAACTGGTAAATCATATATGTATTGCCAGAATCCAATACAAATACTCATAGACATAAATTCACTTGAACTCATTATACAATACTAAGACTTTTTTCTTTTACAGAGTTTAAGATGGGAGTCGATCAGAATATTGTTACTAGCTGAAATATATCTTCAGACATGAGCAATTTGGTTTACAGAAGAATATTCACTTATGATATGATTATTATTATAGAAGTATTTATACAAAAGTGTATGGATCTATCAGTGTCAGGATCACCAATACAAGTTTACTTTTGTACATTCAGTCTATTCCACCAGACAAACTGTGGTGTGGTGTCATCTTTTTTTTTAAAGTAATTTGTGCAAATGACCAGTGATTTAAATATTACGTAATGTAACTTAGTGGTTACATTTTACAATGTTATCACACGTGTAAATTAAATTACCTGGCACAATGTATCAGTGATGATATATAATGCTTTTTAGATATTGTTACAAGATTAAATTATTTATGGTTCATCAATATTGGTTAAATATTAGGAAACTGTTTCATAGTTAATATTAAAGATCATTCCAAGACAATTATGGTTTTATTTAAAATCCCACTGAGAGGTATTAAGTAATCTGCAACTTTTGTATGAGAGTCATTGTTTATTTTTTGTGAAACCTGTCTGAGGGCAATCAACACCCATAGACATACACACAATAAGATTTGCAGGTGCACTCCTGTTTAATACTCCAATGTGCATTCTGGGTCACAAAATAGAAAAAACAATAACAGAGCATTGACTTCATGCAGATTTGTAAGTGTGTAATAAAACTCTTTTAAACATCTCCCGTAGGAATGTTTCTATATAGTAAATATAAATAAATTAAATAGGAAAAATAAAAAACACTTGTGAGATAATATCATGTTTTTAAATCTTTGGCAATATCTATGTCTTTTCTTTTATATATTCTTTCAACGAGTTGTAACAACAGGTACATTAAACTTATCACTAAAAGGAATGGCCAAACTCCACATGTGAGGTAGCTACGTAACTGTTGTCCCAATGGTTTATTTTTGTTCAACAGAATTTTGTTGTATACTATCTCGGTCCTTCTTGTCACATCCATCCAATTGTACATGTTCCTTATCATTTTGTTACACTTATATGGACAAATATATTTCCCCTGTTTAATATCTTCTATTGCTAGTTTCAAACCTGCCATAATACTGTCAACATTTGGTTCAGTCAGATAAAGCATACTTTCAGGTAATACTTCAGGTATTCCTCCAACTTTGGTAGATACAACTTTTAAGCCGCAGGAAGCAGCTTCTACTATGGCCATACAATATGCTTCAGTTAGAGATGTATTCAAAAAAATATCACCTTTATTCAATACATTTTTTACTTCGGAATGTTTCAAAGTACCTAATAGTGTGACTGAATCTTGGAAGCCTTTTCTCTCTCTCACTTCTTGCAATAGCCACATCTTTGGTCCATCACCCCCTACAATAAATTTAACATTTGGATACTGTGTGCACATTTCTGTTATCACTGCAGCCATTAAGTCTACTCCTTTCCTATATACTAGTCTTGACACAATGACTATGGTAATATAATTTGGGTGTCGTTGGCTAGGGTCAGGGGTGAATGTGTATGCATCTACAGCATTTGGAATGACAGATACATTACAAGCTTTGACTTTAGCTCTCAATACTGTATTTTCTTTGCCTGTATGAGACACACATATGCAATGATCACACTCACACAAACACATTTGTAAATATTTATTAGTAAGCACTGCTGACATATCTGCAAACCCAAACAGACTATGATCAGTGAATACTGTTTTCAAGCCCATCAATTTACCAATGATTGACACTTCGTGTGCAAGTACGCTAAAGGCAGAATGTCCATGCACAATTTCTATACATTCTCTAATCAAGATATATCTGACTAATGCTATATTACATATCATAGTTGGGAGTGCGCATTGCGAATAGAATACTCTTATGGGTAAATAATAAACTTTAAGTCCCGCTGTTAAATATCTAATACCAACACGATCGCCGTAGCAGTGGGTTATAACAATGACTTTATGTCCACATTTTATCAAACATTGCGATAGATTGTATATGTGTTGTTCAACGCCTCCAGTATTAGGATAGAAAAAGTCTGATGCCATGCAAATAACATGTCTTCTGTTTGTCTTCATTGATTTTAGAAAGTATATAACGAATACTCCTAAACTTCAAGCCTGGTTCGAATTATTGTCACCGTTTTTTCTGTAAACTAATAAACTTTCTGCTATTAAAGAATAAGTTTATGTTATTGTCTAAGATATTTTTCATGTTCCCTTTCTAAATTACATATTATTAATAAAATCTTTTTGTACATAAGAATTATTATTCTAAAGATTACGATTTTCGTGATAAATGAGAATGACGGTGACTTTTAAACAAATGACAACATTATGACATCTCATAATGTTGTCATTTGTTTCAAAGATAATGTAACTACGTTTCTTACATTCTCTTTGATGACAATTATGCACAAATATTGACGATAGGTCATAGAGTGAAATGCATGGGGATAATGTACATAGAGAAAGGATACCATATAACGACGACTGATCTTCCTGGTGAATAGAGAAGAAAAATGAGAAAGCAGTACTATCCTATCTCGCATACGCTTTGCGCAGAGAGCAATGGACAAAAAAGAGATACTGAGAGTGTTCTACTTTTGCTGCCTCTTTTGACTTAGACAGCTACGTTTCAGGCCGGCCTTCCCTACCCTATGTACATTAACGTATGGACTTGGTGGGGAGTAAATTTAAGTTAGAAGTAAGTTTTGCGCGGAGCGAATTTCTTTGTAGGTTGTGGTGCGAAATTAATATTTTTCTTTCGGATACGTAGGGGTTTCGGAATCGTAAATATATCTTTGAATTAATTCCAACACTTATTCGTAGTCGTGTAGGAGGCAACGTCAGAGTGTGAATTCACAGACGTGGTCAAATTTATGCAAACCAAATACGAACCTTATCCAAGCATTCTGAAGGCGTTCAAATTTGTTTAACTACTTTTCTGTAAAATCCGCATAGTAGATGTCGGCGAAATCGATGGTGAAGAGAAACAATGATTCAGTTATTGTATTTTTTGTTAGAATGAGAACCATATATAGTGCCATGTAGCATATAGCTTTCTTCTGATGACTAAGTTTATGAGACCGAGTCAGATTCTCATCTTAATATTAATCTTTTACTCTTTAAGAATAGGGTACATTTCTATTGACGCGCACCGAAGACAGATTGGCCCAACCAATTCGAGAGTCAAAACCTGGTCCATCAATAATAAAACCCTACGTTTTTAACGGATGGCCAATTGAGGCATAGTTCTGCGAAGAGATCATACATGGATCATTTATCATCATTTAATATATCTATAGTGTATAGATAGAAGAATGACTGTACTTAAAGATTGTCAGTGTATAAATGGAAATGAGAGGATATTGTCTTTGTAGTTTGTATTGGTACAAATAAAGAGGGCGAATAGAAGACGGGACATGACACCACCTTGAGGAACTCCAGCAGAGATGTGAGACCACCTAAAGAAAGATTTCTTAATCTCTACTCCCTGCTAACGGCCATGTAGATAATGATAGAACCAGTTAAGTGTCGATGGAGGTATGTTAAGAGCTAACAAAATACTTAAGAAAACTTCATGGTCTGTAGAGTTGAAACTAAAATCAAGTAGGATCAGTACTTTTAGATCCTTAGTAATAAATTATCTAAGGCTGCTTATAATTCATACAGAGTCGTATTAATATACTAATGTTGTTTGTATTTATGTAAGCATTATCATGAGAGAATACAAAACATGGTTGGTATTTAAGTTAGTAGATATAATATAAATCATAGATATAATATAGATAGAGAAGTAGCAAGAGGCAGCAAATGTAATATACACTGTTTGTCTTTTCATTAATTTATCTCTGCGCAATACGCATGCAAGATTAGATAGATCAAGATAGTACGGCATCCTTTGTCTATCCTTATTATCTCTATGGTATTTTATGTCAAGTTAAATGTATTTTTCATTTTCAAAGGTCGGTAAATTGTTGGACTTTAAATACGGCCCTGTTCTAATATTGTTTTTATTTTGACGATAGATGGTGGCTTATACTGATATGCTGTAAGCAGTACTGCTCTAGTCAAGGATTAAATGTCAGCTGAAATTAAACGTTAATGGTTCTGTCAGAAACATATGATTGATTGGTTGTCAATATTCAATGTCAGTTTCAAAGGTGTTACATGAGTTGGACAATGAATGTTTAACGCGTTTTTGTATACAAACATTGTATTTAAAGTACACTTTTTAATAGTAATATTTGTAATAATTTCAACAAATATACGAACCGCATAATATGGAAGACACCAAAAAAATTGAGCGGAAGAGAAAGAGATTTTCAGTCCGTCTGAAAAATTCTAAAGGGATAACCTGTACGGATACCCCGAGTGTTGTAATTATTTGATTTTTTTTATAAATACAGTAACATAAGCAACATTTACATTTTGTCTTCACAAACCTTCTATTTGGAGCATTGTTCCCGACGTTAATAAAAAAACAGTAACATAGTCGATAATAAATTTGTAAGGTAGTGTCAATGGTTGATTGCTGACGTATTGAGCCTGCACGTCCAAAAGGGTATCTCTCGCTCACGTGACACCGCAATAAAGTGATGGCTATGACATTGCGTTTCATTCGGTTTGTTAGTGAATAGAAACCCATAGAGGTCTAGTAGTCATAGGAAGTAAACTGTGCGGATGTTAATAAGCGTCGGCAGTCACCAATAACCACCAATTTTTTGTTCGCTATAAAATATTTTTTATTTAACACTTTTCAGAATATTGTTTTATGCAATGTTGGGCAAGCTACAAGCTTTGATAAAGAAAATGTGATGCAGCTTCTGAGCAAATTACCTGGAAGTGTAAGGTTAATAAAATTTATAGCCGAGAAAGGCGAGTCCCATTCATACCTTATTTTTAATAGTGTCGACAGTGCCAAATTATTTTATGATAAATATAATGGTACAAATATAGGAAAAGATACTGTTATTTATATAAGTTATGTAGAGGAAGGTAAGACACTTATTATGATTATATTAATCATATGAATTGTCACTGCATTATGGTCCTACCTATAGGTTACATGTGGTCTGCAGTTTTGCACTCACAAAGCCCATGTAAATTTCAATCCTGTGTTAAAAACTTTCGCCTATATTTTAATCTGTTAGGGTTAAAAATTTTGAATTTTTTTAGCAGACTCCTTTGCATAATAGTTGTTTAACAAATTTCAGCTTTATCCGTCTAATTGTATCAGATGTGCATTGATATATGTCAGTCATTCCATGTACAAGTCAAAACAGTGAATGTGAACTTGCTGGGTTGTGGCATTTTTCAGTTTGTAGACAATATTTTATTACCAATTTTCTCTTCATTTGATTTCCATAATTTTATTTATTTAAATATAGTTATGATAGTAATTAGTTATAATTTAGGCAGATGGAACATTTTCAGTACCAAACAATGAAGTCATGTGCACAACACCAAATCCAAACGGATTGAATTTAATAGAAAATTTCATCACCAATGAAGAGGAGGCAATGTTATTAAATTTATTTGATTGGATTGATAACTCCAACTTGAAGAATCGTCAAGTAAAACACTATGGATATGAGTTTAGATACGGCAGCAATGATGTGGATTTAACAGCACCCCTAAATGAGAATATACCTCAAGAATGTAATATCCTCTGGAAAAGAATCAAAGATTCTGGTTTTGATATTGAGGTCCCCAATCAATTGACTGTAAACAAGTACAGTCCTGGTCAAGGTAAAATAAAATAAACTGGGCCTTGTTCTAAATTAGCAATATGGAGCAACATGCACTTTTGTACAGTACTGCATAGTATGCAAGCAAACAGATCTCTGCTGTTTGTATAGGGTGATCTTAGATACATTTGATAAGTCAAAGTCTGTAAATAATTTATTTTAAAGCAACATTGTCTCGGTTTCAAGGGACTCTTGTTTTCTTTCTTAGCATACATTTAACACATTTAGTACCAGTAACCTGCCATGCAGGTTTTCCAGACAGTACATGCAGGTGACTCGCTTGGCGGGATTAATATTTATTTACAATATTTCCTAAACTAACATTTAGTTTTACTTGAAATTTCGTTGACGTCTTCGTCTGGTCGAAGACTTGTTGAAATATCAATTTTATATTTCAACAAGTTTTCTTCTTCTAATTTTTGACACCACTATCAAGTGGTGTCAAAAATTAGAAGTTTAAATAATATGTTAAAAAAAATCTAATGCTATGCCACGATCTCGCGAGGCGGGTGCATACATTCAAACAAATAAGTGGTTGTCAACAGTTTCTGCTAATATTTTTACATTCGTGTCTGTAGTTTCGCTTTAATACTACATATAAAATGAATGACATTTATTGAAACTTCATATTACGCAAAAACTAAAAAAACTGCATAACATTCAATAGGCTTTTATCGATCTAATATGCAGTTCCTATAGTAATTTACCCAATCCTACATTAAAACAGGTGTCCCGTTCTCTGGGACAGCCCTGTATGTTATATACGTTAATGTACATACATCAATTGATACATTATCTCAGACATTACGACAATGATCACAAATGATAACCTTTTTTTTTAATTTCGGGTATTTCCCGTAATATTTTTCTAACATACATTCAATACAGACCGAGTTTTTTTATCTCAATGTGAGCAATAACGGGCGGTCCAGCTATAATGTGACCAATATGTTTTCGCCGACATAGTCAAAATTGCACACAGTCAACATTCAACAGGCAGCCACTTCACTTTTATCGCTCTAGAATGCTGAACCTATTGTTGCCGCCAATCCAAACCTGGGCGAACGGTACAGGTATAACGGCAACCCTCAGTGGCTGTAATATGTTGTCGCCGACAGAATAAAAACTGCAACTATTCAAGAGGTAGCCCCTAAGCACTTATCGGTCCAGAATGCCGGCCTATTGTTCTCGTCGATTAGGTACAAACGCCACCATTTAGGACCTTATGTTTTCACATCTTTTACGATTAAGACACCACTTCTGTTTTGCTTTCTAGGTGATCAGACGTGCTAATATTCTCCCATGACAAATTTTACACTCAGTGGACGGTTGATATTTTAGCATCAAATTTCCACAGTTATTTTGATTGGCAATACTAGTGACTCGCCTAGCGGGATCATAGAAAATATCAGCGGCATCCTTGATTTCGTATCAAAATTTGAGGTAGGGCTTAATATGTTCAAAGATCATGACCACACACAACAGGATACATTTAATAGTTCGCAGATATAAATACTCAGCACGTTGTTGGTAACTGAATGAAATAATCTCAAAACAACAACGGGAGTAATACTGGTGTATTATATAAAATAGACATATCTTCTTGGCTGTACCAGCTCGTGCCTAATTAGGCAATGTAATTTGTTTTGTGGGAACTGACATATCTTGATAAGTAAAAAAAATAATTTAATTTCAGGTATCCCTTCCCATGTTGACAGGCATAGTCCATTTGGTGACACTATCCTATCACTGTCCCTTGGATCTTCTGTGGTGATGGACTGGAAACACCATAGTGGGAAATACGTGCCACTTGCGGTCCCTGCTAGATCACTTCTGATAATGCAAGGTGAAGCTAGGTAATGGCTATATCAGACTAACCACATAGAGTTGGGATGAGCTTTTGTCGGAAATTAATGACTCGCGTCTGAAAATTATTAAGATTCCAATTCTATTATTCTACTATGTGCTTATTGTAGATAGCTTGAAAAGTCATAAATGTAGTGTTCCTTTGAACTATGAATGCTTCCCATGATATTCTTATTAAATCCTGGCCCATTTTTTAAAAGAAGAGATTATATTATCATACTATTTATCGCCTATTTGTACATCCACAAATTGTAATATTATTTTTATATTTGTCAATTAGTCTGTTCAATAAAGATTTATTTATTTATTATTTAAATTTATGCCATAACTCTTAATATGTTTTAAGGTACGACTGGCAACACGGTATTCAACCCAGGACTTGGGATCCTGTTATAGAAACAAGAAGGAACAATCTAGATGAAATTAAAGTAATAACCTGTGACAAAAACTCAAGAGGCACTAGGATATCTCTCACATTCCGCAAAACAAGACAAGGGTCTTGCAATTGTGGCTACAACGTACTTTGTGATAGTTCTGGTGTAAAGTCGGCTGAGGACATTGATAAGGAACTGGCCACCAATTTAGAAGAATTACATGTGCATCAGGTAATCTAGTAAGCAGTGGAATCGAGATGGCATGATCAGGGTGATACATCTCGAGCTTTTATGAGAGGCACGTAGCGACAGATATTCTGACGCGTTTCGTGCAATTTGTTTGAGCGCGTGGGCTCAAACAAATCGCTCAAACAAATTGCATAATTGAGGCTATAGCCACTAGTGTGTTTGTCTCTGTGATTGTCTGGCTATGCCATAAAAAATAAAATTGAATAAAACATTTCTTTGAAACATGTAGGTGTACGAGCAAATCGCGGGACACTTCAGTACCACACGGCATAAACCGTGGCCCAAAGTCGTGGAATTCCTTCAGACCACACCTACTGGGTCCATAGTCTTGGATCTGGGTGCTGGGAACGGAAAGAATATATTGAAGCGGACAGACATCGCACAGGTATGTTTTCCGAATTTTGACTCAAAGATGTCCAAATTTGGTATTTTTATTGTACCAATAATTATTGGATTTCTGATTAAATTTGCTATATTTAGTAACAGTTATTCGTTACAATCCACATAACTCTGCCCTAGATGTGGGATGATATATGGTGGCACACGGAATCTTACATAATGCGTGGCGGACATATACTGGGCCCTTATAGTGTATACAGAGGGTTCTTTTTTGTGAAAATAATTGGGTTGAGGAAGAATATTTTTTGTAATGTATCTGACTTGTGGCATTACACTCGGCTCAGCTAGCCCAGATGAGCGAGAGGTTGTCCCATCGCTCGTCTTAACTGTCCTTATAGTCTGTACTTGTCTTAACACAACGTGCATTTGAAATATTTGGCACATGCACTTAAGTAAACAAGTTTCATTTGTATCGTGATTTTAGAAAACCACGCAATTTTTTTTTTGAAGACAAGGTGCTGTTGTACAAAATGAATGGGATGTAATAGATAGCAGGCGAGCGCAGTGCGGGGCTGGTGGCGGAATGCGGGACACAGGTGGCGGGGCTGCCGGCACAAGTCCTGCGACTGGACCTGCTGGCAGTGCCACTCAGGGACGCCTGCGCCGACCGTGCCATCTGCATAGCCGTCATACACCATTTCTGTAGCCACGTGAGTAGTCACGCCGACACAGCGTCAGTATTGAATACTCTCTACGATGTAATAATGATATTAACACCACAATCGACATTTCAAAAAATTAACACCATCACTTGGATGCTAACTTATATTTGTATACTTAATTAAGATCATAAAGGTTAAACATATTCCTGTATTTGTTCACAGGCACGCAGAGAACAAGCTGTCGCCACTATCGGTCGACTACTGCGTCCCGGGGGGAAGGCACTGATTACTGTCTGGGCAAAGGACCAAAAAAAATCCTCTTACCTTTGCAAAAGCAAAGAGAATCACGACACAAAGACGCATTCCACCGTCGGCGGTATCCACTTACCCGTACATGAGAACAGGACACAGTTTCGACACAACGACCTCTTAGTGCCCTGGAAACTGAGGCAGGTCGGCAATGACGAAAGTAACTTGAAAAAGACATTGGGCCACCCGGAGACCACGCTACTGAGGTATTACCACGTCTTCGAAGAGGGAGAATTGGATAAGCTATGTGGGCCGGATCTTGTAGTAGAACACAGCTTCTTCGAGGAGGGGAACTGGTGTGTTATTTGTAGGAAAGTGGAGTGAAATACGACGAGGTGTAATGGCATAGTTTAATAAATCTTAGGGGCTCAAGGCCTTCGCCAAATAATTTGACTCGTCCTACCACAGATAATAAATACCCTTGATAATGAGAAAATAATTCTTGGGCAGGTAGGGGGTTTCTTCAACTGAATTTTATAAGAGGGAAGGGCTAATGCTGTCTTCAAACGAATTTAGTCAGAAGAGAACAGGAAGAATAGGAAGCAATTCCTATTTTCTCTCCTTAAAGTCAAAGCGGAAGATAGTAAAGATTCCAATTACTCATACAAGCCAAGAAAAAGACGGGGCAGCTAGGACCCTGCTGCTGTGCTCCACGGAGTGAGGATAAATGATTCCAACGTGGACTAAACCCATTCTAGCAAATGTCTTCGTAAACATATAACTGTTTTGACTACTTATTACTTGCTCGCGGGCGTCTGGCAAGCGAATTTCCCGTTTATGTAGCAACAACTTTTTGCAATTGTCATAAAATTTTCGTGTAAACGAAACTTAATAAAACAATTTAACGCGAAACATTTTAATTCTACAATAAATTCATCTACAAAAACAATCTATAAAAAACAATTGTACAAGTGTTCCTTTTAATTCGGTACATCACTATTCGCTAACTACTAGAAGTTCAACAGTACTACTACCAGATTAGGTTAGAGGACACCCACCACTAAACCGTCCAGACAAATTATGTCATTAAAATCTTACTAGCATTATGCAATACATATAACAATTTAATACATAACTGCACACTCAACAGCATGCCGCGAACTTACCTATAGTTCGCGGCATGCTGTTTCAGTGTTGCAAACATGAATAAAAAAATTCCCATTAACATTTTTTTCAACATAATTATATTACTACAATTTTTGTACATACGTTTCGGTAACTTCGGTATTATTGTATCAACAAATAATTATATTCGTACAGAAATATTTGATATTATCTACAGTTAATTTCTGTCTTTAAAAATTATATATTGATTTTTACTCCCAAAATTAAAAGTCATAGAAGTTTAACTTTGGAGTTCATGATTCAATCCTCGTACGCTTCAACGTCGGTCGGTTATTATTTTTTTGAGCTAATCGATTTTTGGAATGGCCAATTTAATCGACTTTACAACGTGGTATCGTGTTAAATAAAAAAACTGTTAAGTTTTCATTAAAGCTAATTGCAATAGGGGTATTACGGGTATAGTCGACAGGTCCGCTATAACAGCGTCAACGTTCTGTAAAGTATTGACTTGGAAGATGTTCTCCTTCCTAAAGCTCAAGATGGCGACCGCTAGAAGGGGGAGAATCTCCAGGCGATCATATCCAAGTATCGCGTCCCATAGCAACAATAACTGATCGGGTGGTAGGTGACCGCTGAAGGCTCTCATCAGCCATTTGAATACAACACGTATACTGAAATAATCAAATAATCACTACAGCGTAATATTTTTTTCTCTTTTATGGAACCGGAACAAGCTCGCGGTCAGTGATTATTACAATATTTTGAATTGGATACAATCGAGAAATTACGGATTCGTCGTAACATTGTGTGTATATATTCTATTATCACCCGTCTATTTTTACCTCTTTCGGTTCAGTAGTCCATCGGACTAGCGAAGACTTTATAGTCTTCTATTCAAGGAAGCTCCCACGTCTCCCCCTCTGAAGGTGGGTTTGAATCTAGCGCGAGTCCAATGCAGGAGTCTATTACCATGCTTAGGTACACAAGTATTTAACTACTTCTATAAGAAAAGTGTACCTGTAGGTGACCTGGACTAGCTGATTATGGACACGTACAATATTAGTTATAAAATGTCTACTTACGGATTTACGTTGATATTTCTAAAGTGTATCCAGAGCAGTGGTTCGTTCGCTTCTAAAAGCCTCTCGTATAATAGACACAGTGAGACAATACCCTGCGAATTATAAATACAAATTTAGTGATTGACTAACCATGTTCTAACAAGGTTTACTATCCGAGAAACAAACTCAAGGTCCAATTAATAAATTATGATGTAGGTAGGATGACCAAAACCCTCCAAAATGCAAAACCACCGCAACACAAGAAAGTAATAACGAAATTTATCTGAAGATCGCAACTTACAATGTCAGGTCTTTATCGTAATACGTCTTCCAGCTCTAATAACCGGTGTTATTACAGCTGGAAGAATCAATAAAAGAAATAAGGTACGACATGATAGGAATCGCGGAAATGAGACGCCTAGGTACCGGGATAGAAGAACACGATAAATATGTACTATGGTATGGTACGTAGGTAAAACTCCTGGTAAGCACGGGGTGGGTTTCATGATAAATTATGTTCATAATTTTTTTTGGCCTATCTGAGCGGGTGGGGCAGTATTGAACATGAATATCTAAGACTACGATATAATCATAATACAAGTATATGCACCGAAGGAAACCACAAACAAGAGAGATATAGACGCGACAGTAGGGACACGTAAGAAGGAAGAACTTTTGGTCATAAAAGAATTCGGCTATGGCAAAAGAAACAAGAGACGGCAGCGGCTAGTTCATTTCGCATTACAACATTACCTAACCTTTATAAATACGTACTTCAAAAAGAAGCATAGGAGATGAACATGGAGATCACCTAGTGGATAATACAAAAATGTAGTTGATTATATTTTGAATAATCAACCTTGGATATTTCAAGACATTGGCATTTTGAATCTTAATTTCTCTTCAGCCGGAGGTTACTCCGAGGCACAATAAAACTAATTAAGTACAAAAAAAAAGAGCAATCCAGCTAAAGTACAAAAAAGAGGAGATATGGAGTTACCAGACTAATCAACAATGCTACCAAACTCACTTCAGGAGATCACTAATGTCCAGCGTTACTACGATAGTTTAACAAACGCCATCACTTATAGCTTAAACAATGCCAAGTTGATAAACTAGTAAATAAATACATAAAAAACGACTCTGAAAGATACAGACAAAAAAACTATAGAAAAATATCTAAATATGTCAGGCAGTACTAAAAGAGCTAACAAGGATCTCAGAACAAATAAAACTTAGATAGGACTTAGGAACGCAGAAAGAGGCTTGAAGATACATGTAGTTGTTATCACTACCGCAACTGATTTTTACCGTCTATTGTATAGTAAAAATACTCAAAAACTCACAATACAAATTTACAACACAATAGACAGAAACCAATTAATTGGAAGTATTTTTAACCAGCACAGAAAACATTAAAGCAATAGATGAAAACGAAGTTATAGAGGCAATAAGGTGACTAAAGGTAGAAAAAAACCCTTTCATCAGATAACGTCATGAACGAAGCATTAATAGCAGCACAATAAATTCTGGCCACACCCGTAGAAAAAATATTTAATCTTATATTACATAGATCCAACCAAACCAGTGCTCTGAGTCCAACATAATTTTAACACATAAGAAGGGAGAACCAACAAATGTTGGAAACCATAGACCGATTAGTTTATTACCAAGCCTTTATAAACTTTTATCCGCTTTAAGTAATTCAAGAATTAGTCCTGAAATAGAAAAGAGACAGCCAGTAGAACAGGCAGGCTTCAGGAAGGGTTTACTCCACACTAGACCACGTCCATGCTCTTGAGTTGATAATAGAAAAGTGCCAGGAACAACATATCTTGCATTTATCGATTACCAAAAGGCTTGACACCGTAACAAACGGAAGGATTTAGGAAAGTCTAAAAGACAAAGGAGTTCATTAT
>JAFELO010000961.1:921067-974006 GCA_017140195.1 Eumaeus atala
GCCACCCTAAAGGTCACTATTAACAAGCTGAATTGGAGCTAGATGAGAATTAAGTTAGACGGCACATACTTGAGTCGCCTGAGATTTGTGGACGACATAGTAATACTATCGGAATCGTGTCCCCAGCTGCAAAATATGATTGAATCAGTACAGAGAGCTAGTTCAAAAGCAGGACTAGAAATAAACTTCGCCAAGACCATGACAATTACTAATAGTAACAGGACGAAAAATACATAGACTTGGGGAAAATGATCAGTTTTGACAGAAAAAATAATGAAATAGAAATAAGCCGAAGAGTGCAACTGACATGGAATAAATACTGGAGCCAGAAGGAAATTTTTAAGAGTAATTTACCTATAACTCTAAAAACTAGGGTCATTCAGTCGACTGCTTTGTTTGACATATGGCTGTCAGATTCACATCCAAAGTTAAGCACAAAATAATTACCTGCAACGGGGAATAGAGCGTAGCATGCTCAAGATGAGAAAAATAGAAAAGATAAAACGCACTAAAATTATAGCTATAACAAAATCGAGAAATGCCTTGACTTGTGCACAAGAGGAGAAGTGGAAGTGGACAGGCCACATTGCAAGGCTTACAGACCAAGGATGGACCCTAAGAACTACCATATGGAAAGGTCCAAAAGGCAAAAGAAGTAGAGGCAGGCCAAGGGTGGGAGGACGAGATTAAGAAAATTGCAGGTTCAAACTGGATGCAAATAGCAAAGGATAGAGACACGTGGGCTACTTTGGAGTAAAGCCTTTACCCAACCTGGGGTCCTCGAAATATGTTAAAACCAATAAACTAACAATAAATTTAAGTAACTATTAAACTAACACATATTAGAAATAAACGAATACTATGTAACCTGAGAAACAAGGAATAAAAGGCTTTTTATCTTATTTTATTTATTTTAACGTAGGTAGGTACTTAATGTTTCTTACCTGAGGATGTGTAGATATGTAGTGTAGTCTGTGCCAGTACCGAATGTAGAATCCCCGAAATGTGTAATATAGTTGCACGGGATCGTCGTACAGGTAGCAAAACGGAGTTGCTGATGATAAAGTCAAGATATTTGAATACAGGCGAAAGAACTAGGAATAGCATCAGTCTATTTAGGTAGGTCAACAGCAAAGCAAATGTTACTTCCTAAGTTTCAAATTAATGATAGAATGCGCCTAGTGTGAGATAAACTAAATGCACTAAAAAAAACGCCTGTGCAATTTTTTTTTGAACATTGCATACATGAAAATTGATTGCTTTCTACCATTGAAAAACGTAGGAGTATTTAACGATCTATTGTATGATTGAATTTCAATACAATATAGTTAATCTATTATAAAGGCAATATCCGTACCAAACATGGTGAAACCGTGAAAAGGTATGACCCCGCTGGGCGGGAAAGTTGTCAGGCCGTCCGCACTGTGGCGCCCTCTCACAGGCACGGATATGGCTGTACCGATGTTGCCAGCCAACTGTTCCAAAACTTCACTGTCGCGGGAGAAGCATAACATCACCTGTACATCATTTTATGTCGTGTAAGTATAAATTAATATTAATGACTTATTATAATTTCTGCGTGCAATTTCTATGGGTTTCTCACATTTGTTAATTATTAAAATACTATTTAGACATTATTATGGTAAGTAGAAATTGACAATCATAAAAAGTATAAGATGGCCTTTAACTTAATAGGGTGGTTTTTGAGTAGCCGACGGGCCATTGAAGCAGGG
The DNA here is from genome assembly GCA_017140195.1 of Eumaeus atala. NCBI lineage: Eukaryota > Metazoa > Arthropoda > Insecta > Lepidoptera > Lycaenidae > Eumaeus > Eumaeus atala. The sequence goes on from JAFELO010000961.1 coordinate 922,801, forward strand.
GAGGGCAACGCATCTGTATGGCAATAATAATGCAGGCGTCAATAGTTGGAAAAATAATCCGTTTCCTCGTATACCGCTTACAAAAAAATTAAATTACAACTTTATAATGAGACCACTAAAATGGTTATAATAGACCTTACCTGATATAAAAGGTCTTCAAACACAAAGTACTGGTCATCATTGGATGCCGTCAGCTGTACGTCCTTAAACACCAACTTATCAATCATCAGATCGACTTCTAATACGCACTTTTTTAAATGCTTGAAATAAGTATTGTGCTAAAATGTGTGAAATAGATTAAATCAAGCGCTCAAAGCACACGCGTTTAGAGTGTAAACTCGAAATTCGTCCAAAGTTTCTCTAATTACCTTGGACCGCACATATATAATAAAGCTGTCACTGTCACGTATATTAATTATTTACGTATATACGAAACGACACTCTTAGACAAGCAAAAACACCCATCGAATAAGGGAGTCAGCGTTCACTAATAACTATTTATCAATAAACCATTAATACCATCAAATACTCAATCGAACACGCATCAACAACAAGCAAATATAAACGCACTCGCATGCACACATGCAAGCACACAAACTATAGTGATTTACTCTTCCAAATGTCTGAAATCGAAACATCACACAAACAGACCTTCGGTCACCACAGCACAGGCTTAGCCAAGTGTGAAGATCACAGGCTTGCACAAATAATTAAAAAGTGTAATACTATTTGGAAAAAGTCTTTCTTCTTTAAGGAGATCTTTTATGAGATAGGGGACAAAGGAGCATGTGGGAAGTGACTACCGCTGTCCCTAGACATATGCAAGACTAGGCGTCTTAAAGACGCGTTGCCGGCCTTTAAGGAATAGGTATGCTCTTTTCTTAAGGACGTCTAAGTCGCATCGGGTCGGAAATACCGAGGGAGGCAGCTGGTTCCACAGAACAGTTGTACGCGGTATAAAGTGGCGTTTAAACCGCACAGTTGTGGATTTCCGGACATCAAGGCAATGGGAGTGGAACTTAGAGTTCTGTCGCGATGTCCGAAGATGTAATTATGCTGCTGGTATTAAGCCGAACTATTCCTCGGAACACTCGCCATAGAAAATACGGTAAAAGACGCACAGTGAACCGACATCTCTTCGTAGGATCAAAGAATCGAACTGTCCGGAAATAACTTGTTCGTCAACGATCCGAGTCACTTTACGTTGTATACAGTCAAATGAAACGAGCCGATATTGCGGTCCACAGGTTGGAGCAGTACTCCATATGCGGTCGGATCTGTGCCTTGTAAAGGTGCAGCAGATGGGCTGGATTGAAGTACTGCTTCGCTATCTTTGAGGCTAATTTAAGCTTTCGTTTCCAAACTACCGTGGAACTGAACATTACTCGATATGTCGACACCAAGTATTCTTACTTAGATAATTGCTGAGTTCGATAGGTAGTTTTTGAAAACGAGGAGATACGACGAAAAGCGACTTTTTAGCGGTAAACGCGCAGGCTTGTGTCTTATGGGGATTAAATTGGACTAAGGTTAGTAGGCCCCATTCCGAAACTTTGAATAAAAAATCCTCGATTTAAGACGCAAGCTTCTTCCGTTACTCGTTGACGTGTTCTCGATAAATATTGGCACATTCAATGGTAGAAAGCAGTGCTGTCAACTGCGAAACAATGAAGGCCACTAGTTTGCAGGATGTCGTTGGTATGTAGAAAAAATAGCGTAGGAGACAAAACACAGCCTTAAACACCACCGTTGACAGATTAAGGGCGGAACATGAGCCGTCAACCACGACCATGATGCTGCGATTTGTCAAGAAGCTAGTGATCCAATCGCATAATTTCCCGGGAAGTCCGTATGAATAAAGCTTTGAAAGGAACGCTTTGTGCCAAACCCGATCAAATGCCTTCTCTACTAACCGCCGAAGCCTCCCCCCTTGGTTTCAACTGCCTCCGCCCTTCGGTGTGTTTAGAAAATTCGAAGATCGCCAGCTGAACGTCCGCGGCGGAAATCGTACTGGCGGTCTCCAATTATTTGACTATCTTCTAAGCATCGCAAGAGCTGGCAGTTGATAATTGATTCCATAATTTTAGAAAACAAGGGGGTTATCGCAATAGGTCGGTAGTTGGATGGGTCGAAGCACTCACCTTCTTTTCTGTCGAGTGCATTAGAGCTGACTTCCAAGAGCTGGGGACTATGCCAACATACTAGATGAATCGGAAAATGCGCGCCAATACCGGAGCACATTTTCGCAGCACAATCGGAGCGATGCCATCGGGCCCACTCGACTTATGAATGTCCAGGGAAAGAAGTGCTTTACCCACGGCGCTCTGCTGAAACGTAATATCCGGCATCGAGTAACCACACCGCGGGTTACTGATCATCCAAAAAGGAGTTCAACGCAAAAAGAGAATCCAGAATTTCGGCTTCCCCTTTTGCGGCATGGGTCAGCAACTGATCACTCTGGTGCAAAGAAGGCAAAGATGGATTAGGAAAATTCCCTGAAACAGCCTTAGCGATCGACAAGAATGCCTGAGTTCCTGAAGGAAGGCGAAGTAGTCTTTCGCCGATTTTGTATACGTGCCCTAACTTTGATTTGGCAATAATTTTTTGAAGGACTTAGACGCAAAATTATACTCCTTCTTTAGTGTTCTAGTATTTTCGTCCTGTGTACTCGCCACTGCTGCATACGCTTGGTAACACTCCAGTTTATGGCGACGTACCAGCTTACAGAAGCGTCCAAACCAAGGTTACGACTTGCCGCCAATCGGTACCGCAGGGAACGGAATGAAACGGATTCAGGGAAAGTTCCATTACCTGAATCACCACATTAGCGATACACACCGCCCCCATGGGTAGGATGCCAAGACTGACTTCTCATAACAATCTGCTGATCTATAGTGCCAGACGCGGCGATAGCCCACAAAATCCGGCCGTGGTCTACGCCAAATCTGCACTGAACTCCGTATCAGGCAGTGGTCTGATGGGAGGTCAACATATGGCCCAACTGGGAAGAAGTATGGTCTTTCACGATTGGGATTCGCGTGGGCGATGATACAAATTGTGTCAAATCATATGTCTAAGTAAAGTCATGAAATCTACATCTACACGCATGATCGGTAGTACGTCAACTGAGCTAATTAAAATCACTAAGCATCAGGATCTATGTGATCAAGGAGTCGGTCCATTTCGGTGTTTCCGTTATGGGATCTGTATAGGCACGTATAGACGCGGGGGTGGTCATCGCTATCTTCACGCAGCCCAAGGATGGACAGACCTTTGTCTTCAACGTTGAAGAGACGACGATAGCATACATCTCCGTTGAAAACAACCAGTCCACCCATCTACTAGGGTAATCCATTTTTATACGGTGCTGCCATTAAGAGGGGGGTGGGGATTCGGCCTATCGGAACTCTCGCAAAGCGATCTAAACTTTACGTAGGAGTCATGTGAGAGAGAGGTACTTACCGGGCGCGCCGGCCCAATTCGGCTGCATACAAATTGAATGCAGTGTGGCAGTCTTTAATTGTGTTGACTAGAAAAATATTTTTAAATTATTATTTTAAGCAGCTGCATTGTTATTTTTAACCGTTGCTTTTGCTCCACATACCTGCGGGGTGACATCAGCACCAAGAACCAGCGTCCAAAGCTTGGCCCTCAGAGATTGTGGACTGCCTTTCTTTAGATATTCCTGTATAACCGGAGCGTATCCTAATGCAGCCACTCGCTCCCCTAGTCCTAATCTCTCCGCTTCCAACGTAGCAAATCCCGGAACGGAACTTGACATATTTGGATTTACACCTAGCAACGGTTCCCCAGCCATCCATTCGGCGTAGATTTTACGCTGTAAAACATATCGAACGTGAGAAATATTACATATTCTACCCATGTTTATTTAGTGTGTATTTTAAAGCTTTAGAAGTGAAATCAGTTAAGGCCAAGGACTGGCCAAAACCTATTCAGCATCAAAGGCCAATCCAATTTCCAAAATATCAATTAATTATAGCACGTATATCTTATTTCACTTAATAAGCTTCAATAACATGAAACTGTTTAGTTGAAATTAAATATCTTATTCGACGATTACGGCTTTTGCTTATTGGAAATCTGATCGTTTCTTGGGTTCCTTTACCATGTGCAAGTATTTAAACAATTATATGGTTCATGCATGCTGTTTATCAGAGACTATGATTTACTATAAAGACCTTCGAATTAGATCAAAGAAAACCTTGACATCACGCCCTTGGGTTCAAGAGTGTGGTTTATATCAGAGGTCTATAAAGTGCTTCGCATATCATCTTGATGACATCATTGCGATATGGCGAAGGCAACCTCAACCCTGTTCTCCATTTCTTGTGTAGGTGTGTAACTAATATTGGACATAAGATGAACTTGGACGAAAAAAAAATTACAATTAAGTCAATTTTCAAATTCTTCTCACCAACTGGTCCAGAGTCTTGACTTGAAGAGGTAGATGAGCAAACTCCCATTTTGGTTCTCCTCTGAAATGGAGTAAATCTATCATTAATACTGTAAAATTTTCAGTAACATATTTAATAAATTTTTGAGGTACTTTTCAGACGATATTAACGCCTACGTAAATATTTTTGGACCAGTTTTTGGTACCGTAGGCCCTAGGTAGTGAATCTGAATTTTTTTTATTAACAAGGTATCATAACTGATGGAATTTGCTCTCAATCGCGATAACCCATCACTTATCATTATCAGTCTTTATCGGTCCACTGCTGGACATACGCCTCTCTATATGAACGCCAAGACGACCGATCTCCTGCTACTCGCATCCATCCCGGACCGGCTACTGCACGGAGATCGTCTTCCGCCTCGTAGACGGTCGACTAACACTTCGTTTTCCTAAACGCGTATTCCACTCCAGAACCTTAGTGGCCCATCGGCCATCTGTTCTTCTGAGTATTGGTCGCGTGGTATCAGATACTTTAGTTCTCTGCCTTATGACTTCGCTACAAATTCTGTCTGACAGAGAAACACCCAACATAGCACGTTGAGCTACCGCGAACTTGCGGACCAGTCCTAAATTAAGAGGCCATATTTTGGCGCCGTAGGTCATCGCGGGGAGAAAGCATTGGTTGAAGAACCAATGCCTTCTCCCTGTGATGACCTACCTTTCATCGTCAAGCTCTGCGGTATAGGCGACGTGAGTATGTGACGAAGCTTTCGGAATGCTGCCCAACCCAACTTAATCCTTCTATCGGCTTCCTTCTCGAAGTTATATCTTCCTAATTGCAATAGCTGCCCGAGGTAGACGTCTACGACTTCGAGAACAGCACCATCGACGTTGACCGGCCTAGGGAGAACGTGTTCGTCAAACATGACCTTTGTCTTGTCTAAGTTCATCCTAAGGTCAATACGTCCGGAGGATTCATTTGAGCTGTGCAACATTTCCTGCAAGCTCTCCAACGATTCGATTTACCTCAAATGGACGACAGCAGTAGAATTAAACAGTATACATAAAATACTTTTTTTTAATTATTATGTAGGTACTTAATGACAAAAAATATATTTATGTTATTCATTGCCACTCTGCCTTAATTAGCGGTAGCCGGGCACGTGCGTGGTGGGATGGGATCGAACCATTTTTTCGAAATTTGTAGATTGTAAATAGGTAGGTGCCTTTTTTCGTTTGTTTCTTGATGTCGAGAGGAAACGCATTATAGGTGGGGTCCATAGGTGCATGGGGCTCGCGATACTTAATAGTATCGAAGACCCGCCGGAACCCCCGCGAGTGCCATCGGTGCCACCTTTGTGTGAGGCGACCTGGAACTATTATTCATCAGGGCACCTTGACGGCTAGTCAGTCCCTTAGGGACCGACGCCGTCTCCACAGAAAAAAGGTCCCCCGTGACAGGACAACTCCACCAATTATGGGGACAATGAAATAGGATGAGGTTCCCATCCAGCCCTTGTCTCGTACACAAAAGCGCCTCCTGCTGTTGCGCTTTTGTCCCCTCGTCTTATAAAAGGGGTACAAAGAGCCCGAGGTGCTCTTTGTACTTATAAAGAGGGTTACAAAAAACAGCCCCCTCGGTTCAATTGGCTTCGCCTGAGACTACCAGGGTACTGAGCTCTACCACCACGACAATACTAGTCATGGTGGGGAAATAATTAAGTACCTACATAGCACATACTAATATTTAAAATGATTAACTACTCACTCTTTTGTATAGGGAACATATCCAGATAATGTTATTAAAACTTCTAAAAAATCTTTTGGGGCGTAAACGGGTCTATATTTTGTTAAGTCTGAAATAAAAATATGAAATAAAATACCTACACTCAGTAACAGAACACTGGGTTCTGTCAAACATTTCAACGGTTTTCAAAAATTTGTTATTTTTTTCGGAGTAAATATTGTTATTGTTCATGTTAATTCAGATTTTAATACACAATATTTAACTGTGCCAGTTGTGTATTAAAATCTGTCCACATTTCATCCAAAGTATCTACTCACTGGTTTTTGTGTGAAAGAAAGGGAAAAATACATAGAAATTAATATCCTGCTAGTAAATATTTAATACTCTATGGTGAATCTCTATAGAGATATTTTATCTATAGAGACTTTGCTGGTTTTTACATTCTACCCTCTAACTTATATATAGTTTGAGTATATAAGTTTTTTTTATATCATTTTATATATAAACGTGTAGCCGGTTCACGCAATGATAACTGATCATCAACGACCACAAACATCTGTATCACAAAAGGTCTCGCAGATTCATTTCCGGTGCCTTAAATCACCTGCATATATTATATTCTATTTCTAACAGTATCCCGTGGTTTCACCGGTGTACTCAAGCGTTTTCGGGATGAAAATATTTTGTGTCACTCCAGATTGTGCTTAATCTACAATTTTCTTACGTATACTGTATACAGTATAAGCAATAGAGGAAATTTCAATACCTTAGGGGTTGAATTTCCTTTCTCCTCTTATTATTTAGAAACTCAACCCCTTAGGAAAGGAAATAAAATAGTAATAAAAGGAATGTGCCCAATTTCAAGTTGCAAGTTACATTAGCTTAGGCTGTGCGTTGTTAAATAAGTCAGTCAGATTTGCCTTTTACTAATTAAGTAAAGATGTAATGTTTTTCTCGATTTTTTGGCGAGACGATATTTTACATGATTGAAGAGAAACCGAAGACCGACATCTTACACTGAACTGTAGATTTATTCCCAGACAGATAGAGAGAAAACACCAAAATGTCTCGTGTGTTATGTGTAGCCTACACGTAACACACGAGACATACACATCGAGATGTAGCGATATACTTTGATCAGTGTTAAATATAAGTAAGGTCACCTAGGTTATACGTGCTTAGCTCATTCCATTTTTCTGACAGTTCCTCCTGCTCGCTCTGACTCCTTACTTTGGCTAACGAGGTTTCCAAGTCGGTACACATGGAGTTGAGGGATTTATGTATCCTTTTCTCCCATTGAGCACTTGCTTTTGACAACGAAGTTATCGGATCTAATTTCTAAAATTAAAAAGTGTCTTAACTTTATGTATGGTATAGTTGTGCGAACCTAGAATTTCGGTCTGCAAGGTTTTGACGGTTAAGTGTTGAGTCTTAACTCTCGATTCTGGTGTGGTTGGGGTTTATCGAGAGAGTTTAGAAATATGCCCTTCGATACATGTGGTGGGGTAGACAGTGTAGCTACGTAATACCAATAGGCCAAAACTCCACTAATTAAATATTAAGATGTGCATGTAACATTTACATAGTATTTACCAGTAGGTACTTAGCATATTCTTACGTTTAGTTTATTTTGTGTCCGCACCCAATGATAAACCGTATTTCGCAATTTAATATCCAAACCTTTCTCCTTCATCGCCTGTTGCAATGTCTGTTTCAAGTCATCCTTTTTTACATTTGGCGAAGACACTAATTTCTGAAGAAAAAAGAAACGTATGTTAATAGTGGACGTCGTCCGGCTGATGATGTTACCAACGACAACACCACTGCAACATTTTCTTAAATATCAACCTGCATTGCTATTTGCGGGAGCATAGTGGGGAAATTATGTTAGCGATTTTCTTTTCTTTTGATTATCTGACTATCTGAATAACTTGATCTATCTGAATATCTTTGAGGTAAATCAGACCTCGCAAGCCTCTTTTTTAGAGCGAGACAGTGGCAGATGACACACCTCATCCACCCACTGCAGCCACTGCCTTCTTTTTGTAGGCATCATTCTTAATTTGACATCATTCTTTCTTTTCTTTATCTCAATTCGCATCAACTAGAGAAATTATTTTTAATATGAAGTAAGTTTCCGGCGATTTAGTGGAGTCCGTGAAGTAAAAGCATATTGATTTAAATTAAAGTTCATAACGGAGTCAAATAAGTTTTCTCAGAAAGTTGGTATATATAATATTATATTGAAGCTTATTATTTTATCCTACTAGTTAGATGCTAACCAAAATTTATTTTTCAATTTGACAGATATAGCAAATTTATAATAATCTAAATAAAAGTAGGTAAAATACCTGTATATCACTATAAAATGATTTGTATATCGACAAGTTCTTTAGTTCTTCGGATAATTTTATAGCAGTCTGATGTATTGTTTCCTCTTTAATTTCATCCATACTCACAAATTCTTTTTACATTTTTTAATTTTAATAAAAATATTGAAATATTTTTGAGGGTTCCGTACCATAGAAGAAAATACGGAACCCTATAGAGTCGTATTCTCCGTCCTTTCGCCTGTCACAAAGGTTTATCTAACAAAATTTATGGATACAAAATTCGAGATATTAAATTGTCAAAATAATGGTTTGTTACTATGGTAATGGTAGTATGCTATAGAACAGTACAGTTTCGACACTGTTAATTGTCAAAGTATAACATTTATTGGTAGAATGTTCTCATACCATCTGATACAAGCGTCGGCACCCATATGAATATGGCAAGCGAGTACTATTGTAGCATAGCAATAAAATATTGTTTGAAATATGTAGCTATATGCTCTTTGGCTTAGTCCACTCCTATATCGATTATCGGACGAAATCGGAGTTTTTTTATATTTTATACATTTTACCAGCGTGGATATCGGTACCGGTGCCGAATCGGGTAATGTGAAAGCGTATAGAAAACACTCAAACCATTAGACATTGACATAGAACCGAGTTTAGTGTTGTCCTTCTAATCGTACAAAGTTTTTAATTAATTTGACGGAATCAAATAGATAATATAGATGAAAAGAGGTGTTCATGGCCGTCTTAGAGAATAGAGAAGGAAGATGGGAAAGCAGTATGTACTATCTTTACCTATCTCATCTCGCAAGTGCGCAATGAGCAGAGATGTGAATGAAAAAAGAGGGACAGAGAGTATTCGCAAATGCATTTGATGTATCTTTCGGCTTAGACGGCCTCATTTTAGGCTGCCTTCTCTTCTCTATCTACACTCTCTATGGACGGCATTCGACATTTTCGACACTGTCAATAGTTATACATTTTTTTGAAATTTGACGTTTAGATATAGTCTGAAAGTATCGTTTGTTTGTGTGGAAACTAGACGTTAGTAATCAACAAAGAAACGAAATGGGAAAAATATTTCTTGACCACATTGGTGGCACTCGCTTATTCTCCTGTGCTGCATGTGATGTGGTGTTAACGAATCGTTCAGAGTTAATCAGTACAAGGTTTACTGGAGCTACAGGTTTATGATAAAAACATTTACTATATTTCATTCTCTAAGACTACGTAGATAGTGTAATCCTTTATTACTACTTCTACTCTATATTCTTGTTAAGTATACTGTGCTTACTATCGATATATATCTGGTATTTTACTAAATAATTGAACTACTGTTGTTTTTAGATATGATCATAATATCGAGTTTATTTATTGCAGGACGGGCTTTTCTCTTTCATAAAGTTGTGAATCTGGTTTATTCCGAAGTACAAGATCGTGTAATGCTGACAGGGAGACACATGGTTCGGGATGTGTCTTGCAAGAACTGTGCCACCAAACTCGGGTGGGTTTATGAGTTTGCCACAGAAGAGAATCAAAGGTATTTTTATATTAACTATAAGAGTTTTGTCACCTTGGTGTTCATTGAAAGAAGTCTTTGTCTAGCAGTAGAATGATTTTTAATGGCAGATGATGATGATGGCAATGACTATGCATTGGCTTGGCCAATAACATGTTTATTTTGTAACCTGTGTATAATGAAAGATGTTTACAATGTAAGAAAAAATAAGACTTAATACCTATGACCCTAAGTTGTGGTGCTGTCTAGGGGAGGCCTATGTCCAGCAGTGGATGTCTTCTGGCTGCTGATAGTGATGAAATATATTAATGATGATAAGATTGAGTGAGAGTTACTGCCATTTTTGCATTACATCTCAATTGCACCAGCAAGACTGGTGAGAATCACTGTCTCACATGAGATTGGCTTCAATTAATGACTGTGCCATAACATTTCATGCAGTGAGTCTGTTGGCCCATTGGAGGGTGTCAGTGACTACCTTATGATGCTATGATTATTTGAACAAGGGTGCTGTGTTACTCTGAGCAGATGTGTCACCTGCTCAACTGAGCTTTTAGTCTATTTGCCACATATTAATCATGCTATGATCTCGTGTTGTTGTATAAATTATTCTTCGAGAAGCATTTTAGGTTGGATTTAACTTAATACTTTCTTAGCTGCCAGTATGCCACTTCCTTTGTTTATTTGCTTACCCAAACTGTTTAAAATGCATCAATCCAAATAGAACATTTCCAATGATTGAATGGCATATGTGTTTATCACAAACCATCGGTTTACAGGTACAAGGAAGGCCGGGTGATTTTAGAAAGAGCCCTTGTTAATGAAACAGAAGGTATTGAAGAAATCCCTGTCAACAATGATGATTAAATGTCATTGGTGTTATTTTATAAAACTATTGAATGACCAGATTAAAAGTGTATGTAGTGAATAACATAAATTGATTGGGATATTCTCCACTTGGAGATGTATTAAATTTATAGTGTATTTTGGTGGCTTGGATTTTAGATTAAAAAAGAGAGTAAATGTGTCCAAATTTGTACTGAATGGTTTAAAGTTATGTATTAAACTAAGTTAGATATATTTTCTGGTGTTGTTTTATTATTTTTTGTTTTAATTACTATCCTACAGATGTGTGGTACAACAAGAGAGTAAGACACATCCAGCAGGGCTGCCGAATTGAGCCACACAACCCAACAGCCACTTTCACTTAAATAACACCAGCATGGTCTGAAATGACAATATTGTTAAATTTGTTGTTGCCATTTACAATGATAAGAGGACTTCCAAACTTATTCAAGATGTTGATACCACCTTGAATAATTTGGAATGTTCAATTTTTCCTTCACTTAAGTCTTACGTTCATAGAGATTATATATAATTCAAATATTGAGTACCTATTTTTTACATGTTAGAGTAATGAATATGCTCTGCGGTTTTGTAGTGTATTAAAAAACAAATACTCCATCTTCATGAGATGAAGTAGGGAAGTCCATAAGTAGACTGAGTGTCCTTGTTGGTTAACAGAGATGAGATTTTTTTTTATAGAATAGGGGAGCAAACGAGCTGTCGGAGCCGACGCCCATGAACATGCACATAATTACTATGTCGACGCGTTGCCTTCCTTTCCCCCGATGGGCTATAGGCTACTCAGAAATCGCACGAAACGCGAAACTGAATGTCACTACGGCGGTATTATGTGAGCGAGAGATTATGAGAGCCCCAGTCGTGTCGGCCCACCGGCACCTGGCTTACAAAGCTACCTCCTGAAAAATATGAGATAGCATCACTATCTTTGTCTGACGCGTATTGCGAAGTATTTTCATTTATGCAAGGCACAAAAGACAGATAGTGGGCCCCATTTCCTATCTATTTTGACTTAGACAGACGTAATAGGCTGGCTTTCCTAGGCTTAGTCTATCTATGTTATCTCCACATTTCGTTACGTTTGGTGTCTTTCACAAAACGAAATGTCTAATACAGAATGAAAATGGAGTAGCCATTTGGAAAAAGGAGAAAATGAAAACATTTACTTGAGTAAATAAATTTTACAATATGAGCCTAAGTTTTGGTGCCCAGACATGCTGAAAGAAGTACATTGGTTGAAAATGCTATGAATTTGACATTTACAAGAGACCTAAACTTCACCTTTCCAGCCAATGTGAACAAGTTTGATATACTCAGTGTTACTCTCACTATTTGGAAGCTAAGTTTTAAAAACACTTGAAATACTTTATTTCTGGCACAGTCGGTCACTGAGCGAATTAATATGGAAAATGACAAGACTTGTTACAATATCACATTTACTTATTTATTAATATATAACACAACATATATCTTTTGCAGATAACTTTTCTTTCATGCAAAGTACATAAGCTCAGTAAAAATTGGAATATATTATAAATAAAATGCCAACAACATAAAAATGATGTAGGATCAACTGCACAGTATGTGTAAAAACACAAAGTAACTATAATAGTTCCTTGGTTCTATTTTTTAAATTATAAAACAAGATAATGTCATAACCCACAAAAAAATCTTGTAAAGAAATTAAAGGAATGAAAAGAGAAAATATAATAATTAGTCCATTAAAAATTATATTTGGGATAGCACTTTAAGAAGTCGCAATCTTATTTTTTTACATATCAAGGAGAGGTCAGTGTAAGCTTAAATTAAAATTTGTTTGGTCATTCCAGTCCTGGAAAAGAGGTAAGGCTGGTTTACTTGGTAAATGCTAACAAGATTTTTTGCTTAGCAACACTAAAACTTTCATTTTCATTCACCTATAGAATTTTATTCTTTACTCTGGGACTAAAAATTACTGGACGAAAGTGTAAAGAATATAATTTATCTTATATATAAAATTTTCGTGTCACAAAGTTACCTTTCTCCTACAAAACGGCTTTACAAATTTTTGCCAAATTTTGTAGGCATATATATTAGGCCGTAAGAATCGGCTACTATGTATTTTTCATACTTCAAAGTGATAAGTAGCGTCCGCAGATATTATTATTCTTATTATAAAGGGTGTTCGCCCAACCCAGTAAAACAATGTTTGCCTGTCACCTCGTAAAAGTTATAAATATATAACACTAAATACCTAATAAACCAGTAAAATCATTTGAATCACTTTTCTCAAGATCGTGACCGGAGTAGAAAGAGGCTCTTTACAAATTTCAATTTAAGCTCTCTTCTCTAGCTATCTCCTTGACATCTAGTAAAGAAGGAGAAGAAGAAAAGTAAAATTGCTCTAAAAACGCAAGGTAAGAATAGAAAAATTTTACATTGCAATTAAGTAAATAAAAGAAGAAATATCTGCACAACTGATCCGTTTTATATCTTAGTGAATAAAATAATTTTCTTAACAATACAACGCACCGTGTCAGCAGTGAAATGAACAAGCTTTATCGCACCTAGGTCATCAAAAATTTAAAAAGAAAATAACATCAGCATCAAATACTTGTAATAATATGATTGCATCAAGCTTTGTACATCTTTTACTAATTTAGAGGAGCAAAAATGTCGCCTCATCTACACTGAAATATTTTACCAAATTTCATTTCAATTTATATAGAAAAATACTACTCTATTACACAACCACCCTCCGTCTAAACTTTATGTAGGATGAGGAAAAATCGAGTACGGACTAAGAAATAACGGACTCGGTACATTACCCAGACACCTTTATTTTCCAGATAATAGACTTGTCGTAATGCTTTAAGATTCTCGTCTGGTTGGTTCAAAAATAACTACTATTGCCAGGGTTTAAGCTGTCCCCTTAATCCGATTCTAGGCAATGTATTTTAAAGTATCAACTTAGCAAAAGTAGATTTATCCAATACATTTACACGTCATTTGCAAATAAAAATATACTCTTTTTATAATTTAAAATCGATTCGAGATCACAATGAAGCCAAACGCCCGACTTCGTATAGTAAATTTAAAGCAACACTTTGAAACATTATCAGGTCTCCCGAGTTTTCTTTTTAATTAGCTACCTACTATTGATCTCACATATAAAATTGATTTCAAAACCTTCTAAATCTACAATGATGCGTATTCGAAAATAAACAATTTATTACATTTTTGAGATATTCAAACAATATAAATCACTACACGTAAAAAGTTACACTTTAAGATCTTAAAAAAGAATGAGATGTTACTGTGTATGATATGAAAATCATGCCTACACCACGTGTTAAAATTAATAATGTATTACGGATAGTTCATTCGTCTTTTTAAATGTGCTTAAATTTACAATGTATACTTTGTTACTGTAGAAATAATAATTTTGCCGGTAAAATATTGCAAACCGATCTCACTCAGATCACATAAATCTATATCATAAAATTAACAAGTAGTATCATAGAATAGATTCATATTTTTTTAATCTCTAACAAATAATGATTACATTATAGTTTGGGTAAAAGCCCAACTATTTATTTCCAATCGATAAAAGATTTAATTTGCTCAACACGCTCTTCTCTATTCCCTTATCGTGATGTTCCGGAGCTAAACTCCTCTGTTTCTCAGTTTCAATAAATTCTAATAAAGCCATATAAATAAACTTGTATTGGGCCTCGTTTTGCACCATACCGGAACGCTGGTCTCTGACCATTTGCACCGTCCTATGTATATCTATTTCGCAATTGAATCCTTCCTTACGTATTTGGTCCAGAATCATGTCGATCACAATAAAAGTTCCAGTCCGACCGATGCCGGCAGAGCAATGAACGCAGACGACGGCTTGGCTCGGAGGGTTCTCGCCGGTCATTATTTGGTGTAACCTGTAGTTTACGTCCAGCAGGATATTCAATACTCTTCCCGGTTCCGATGGCACGCCGTGGTCCGGCCAAGCAGTAAAATGAAAATGATATATTGTTCGTTTCACATTCGGCTCGTCTTTCTTCGTCACGACAAAACGTCGCAGGGTATAGTCCTGCGTGGAGGACTCCGATTCGTTGAAGATAGTATATTTCTTGATTACTTCAGTTTTGTTCAGTTCAGGCCAATATCTCTCGCATTTTACTTTTCCGCGTTCCAGTTCCTTCGTAGTCATTATTATGATGCGCACATCTTCTTGCCATATCATCGACCAGAACTGATAAATAGTAGTCGAGAGACAACCCTGTGTGGCGATATATACTTTGTTATAAACATTGTCTCCGTCTCTGTGTTCGGCTATCTCCGCTGCTTTAGGAATTGTTGTGTTCACATAGTTTGGATTTGTGCGAAGAACACTTGGCTCATATGCAGGCGACTGTTTATAACTACCATTTCTGGTGGCAACTTTTGGCTTTTCTTCTGATATGTTCATTGGAACAACTTTACTTTTGGACGATTCATCTTTCCCATGGGGACTAGTATTGTTCTCATACCCACCATTTGAATCATGTATATCTGCATTTGAATCAATAAAATCACAACGAATATAATTTGCGTTTATATAATCTGACCCTGGGGGCGCGTCAGGAGGAAGGTCGCGCAAAATGACGCGCGTGTGGTCGAATGGTATAATATTTTTGTATCTGTTCTTTCTTATATTCTCAGGCTTAGAGCCTTCCATCCTATCAAACAGTTGAAGGTTCTCCATCATCTGTAACGTTTCGAATTCCTCCCAAAACCCTTGTTTGTATGCCATACTCTCAATGGGTCCTTCGTTTTCCCTTTGCAGTTGTTTGACTCGCGTATGGAAGTCTTGGACTTGAATGCGGGTAGCGTTAAAAGGTTGTATGAGTCTTATTACTTCTCCGGTGGTTTCCACTAAAGGGTAGTTGCGGTAGTTCTCTATGAGACTGACGAGGTCATCGAACTGATCTCCGCCACCAACGTCATACATGTTGCCTTGACGTCGTATTATAATGTGTGTCACTTTGTCTCGCGTGCGTACTGACAGAACGAAATCACCGGGTTGTCTTTGCGACTCTCTGACAAGAAATGAACCGTTTTTACCACTCTCAAGCATAATCCGTTCCGCTTCTTTTGCAGTCAACTGCCCATGATACCACCTTTCTGTAGTAGGATCGGCACAATTTAGAGGAGTTTTCAGACGGATATCGTTGCCGTTTTTCTCACGGAGTTGACCCTGGTTATCCATGTAATACTGCACTAATTCTGAAAGAGTGGCAAACTTTTCACCACCATACAAATCTAGGAATTCACCATTGTTCTGTATTTTTATATGCGTCACCTCGGACCTTCTTCTCACAGATAGTGTAAAGTCGCCCTTATTACTCATGCTAGGCCTTGCAAGGAAATAACCATCCTTGCCTTTTTCTAATAACAATTTCTCAGCATCTACTCCATTCAATGATGGATGGAACCATCTCCGTGTTATCATCTTAAGCTAATAAAAGCACCAACTTGACTTAATATCTAATAACTAATTAGAAAAAAAAAATCTTCTTTACTTTCATAACACCACAGGTTTATAGCACTCATCTGAAAAGAATAAAAGAAATACATTTTTTTAGTCTGTTGGATATTTAGAAAATAATAGCATCATCATCATCTGCAGGACGACGTCCACTGCTGGACATGGGCCTTCCCCATAGATTGCCATAGGATAGAAAATAATATACTATTGCAAAAGTTTACAAAAACAGAAGTAGGTGGTACATTGCTGCAACATGGGTAGAAGAAGATTGTGTGGTTTTTAAACACCTGCATAATTGTTGTGCATACTCACAAAAACTCAAACAAAATCAGAATTGGGTTTCCTTCGTTATCTGAGTGCATTAAAGACATATTACAATAACAAAACCCAATTCTGAGTCCATCTCTAAACATAACAAGCACATCCCACACTTAATGGCATCTAGTGTGTGATAGTCAAACTAATTGAAATGATCAATGGCTTCGTCCAGCATCTCCACATTGAAACATCTATACAACCTGCACCTATAGCAAATAGTACAAGGAATTCAATAATCCAATTCATATAAGCTATAACTTTGACTACTGAAAGGCATTTGATAGTATGTACCACAACTCAAATTTGGAAAGCTGTGAAAACAAGCAGAATAAATAGGACATAAAATATTAAATCTATACAGAGAATCTACTGTTAAAGTACAAGCAGAGTGAAAAATTAGAAAACAAATGAGAGGCGATAACAATCATTAGGAAGGGATGTCACATCTATTTCTATGTATTTAATTTATGTAGTAAGTAATTGTGTGGTCTAATAAAGGTTTTTGTTATCTACTCTATTATCATTACAAGGGATATACAGCAAGATGATGATTGCTTGTGTCTTTGTGTCATTTAATCTTATTATTTTTTTCCACAACAGAGACAATGTACGTAGAGTATGGAAGGCATAGGTATATGACTATAGTGCGAGTGTCTGTGTTGGTAAAGAGAGAAGGAAGCCCCATACGCATTGCATAGAGATTTATTTATGGTGCATTTTTGGGGTTAAAAAATAAAGCACTCCATACATAGAACTGACGAGAAAAATTGGTTAAAAAAACCTAAAAATTATTTTCAACAAAACTACTTTTATGGATTTTATCACGGTTTATTTAATTATTTAACCAGCGCGACGTTTCAGAAGCTTTACAGCGACCATGGTCATGGATGGACTGAGATGACAGATGTCCTGATGTTATAAATTATTAAAAGTACCTGAAGAATTATAATTGCTTGTTGTTCCGATTAACAGTACTTATAATATCTTGCTGTGTTGAGGCGTTATGTTTAGTTTTTGATTTGATATGTCTATCATGTGTTTACCACTGTACCACTGTATCCCAAGCAGAGGGAAGAAACCAGCCATCTTCTCCATTGAAATTTGGAAGGTTTTTAATCTCAATAGCCTCCACAGACCATCCAAATCTAATGTAATGACTGGGGCCAACTTCAGCAGCTCACAGACGGCAGATTTTGTAACTCGAGGGTGTTTCATATCAGCTATTTGTTCTTTGATACAATTTTATAGATGATTTAGTTTTAATGAAATAAACAGAGATAAAATCCATAAAAGTAGTATCATTTAAAATGTTTATTTATACCCCACATTACATTGTTCATTGGCTTATTTATTTATTATTTACAATATACCATACCACTGCGACTTTATTAAATTTTGATACTAGCAGACTTAATACCATTCAATTAATTCACCTACGCATCAAAATAGTCTCCCACAGAAACAAACTTACATACATGCAATATAGTACTCAGCTAAACATTAAACCTATTTAGCATTGATAGGTGGCTAGACACTTTTTCCAGGAATCCTCAGGACACCCTATCAAACTTTCATCACAATGTAATGAGAGTTTCTGAATATACCGCAATTATAGTACCTAGCCTTCAGGAACTGTACAATCCCAATATAAATAATCACTTGAGAGGACACCCTTTTAATTAAATTATGCGGCTTATTAAAGCTTTGTATAATTTAAGTATATACCATAATGATAAATTTTAAGTATATAGTAAAATTATATTTTGTACTCCATAATAGAAATGTAATGTGTTTTGGATGAGAAATTGAAATTTGTTGTCCTATAACCCACTAAAGGATAACTGTATGAAGTTCACATAGTTGAATTTTCTATTACCTTATATCTCCATACTGTAGATATTCGTTTAGTGCAACTTTATCGTAGAGATACGTCTAGGTGGAACATACTGATTAAAATACTAAAGGCTATTTCCATGTTTTAAGAAGGAAAATATTAATACTTATTTAATATAAAATCTCTTTAGTACCTCATAACTGCACCAATCTTTATTTAGACCTTAACTATCTTCAGAAAAGGATTTAAACGTTTCGTAGAGTTGTTGCTATGCTGACTTTAGACTTTTTGTATCACTGTTTTCAAGGGCGTTATCAAGAGTTGAGTAGTGCACATTTCTCAATATAGTTAAATCATATTAAACACAAAATAATTAAACACGAATTGTACGATAATGTTTAAAATAAATAACAAATGTAAACATTTCGTTGTTCTAAAACACCGAAATAAAATTTAGTTTCTTTATTCGTCTACGGAAATGTCACACTATTTTTTCTTTTTCTTTTTCTTTTTTTCGTTTCTAATGGGGGAGGCTAAGACCAGAAGCCATGCTGCCTATTTTGTCGTAATTGACAAATGCCGTCAGATATATTTATAATATAAAAATACAGATCTTGACTCTGGATATTTATATATAAGTTTAAAAGTGAATTTTCCCTACATAACGTATTTTATTCTACATGCCTCATACAAATCTGCGATGTGAACACGTCGCGTCGCATCGAAAATCTAGTGGTGTGAATTCGTGGCAGAGCTTTAATTCAGGTAAACTATACTTACTGACATAACACCGCATGAATGCGCGTAATCAAAACGGAAGTTATTACATTGCTTCCTGCGATCACGCATACTCTTGCGAATCTTCCCAATTGTAGGATAAGAATTATAATGGTATTTAAGGTTGTAACAGATCGATGATATTTCTGAAAATATTTAAAGGAAAGTAATCCAGGCTGTGCGGATATCGGTAGTTACCAAAAAGCTCTTCTCATTTGGGAATATCTAAACTCTGCAATTGAATTACTGCTTCGCGATATGTTTACTACCGGAAACTCGTATAAAACGCAAAAACATAGCTATCTCATAAGTGGCATGTAAGCGAGGAATACCTCCGCAGCTATGACTGTCAAATTTGGCTGTAGTGCCTCGTACCTTTTACTTAGAGGTTACCAGATAGTTTCTTAGTAGATACCTATACATCTATTTACCTACCTATCCACCAACTTTCCAGTGCCAGTCTAGTGCCGGATTAATCACGTAGCAAGGGTAGCGACTTGGCCCGCTATGAAGGAGTTCTTAAGTTCTTATAGAAATCAGCATATTTATTGTGTTCTTATAATCTAGTAAGAGGTAATGCCATGTTACATTGTAGCTGAATTAAGCCGGCACGACCGGGAGGTTTACATATCCATTATATATAGTGACAGCTGTTGCGTTTAGTGCCGTATGTTTTTCATACCTATGTTGAATCACTCCTAAGCTAAAAGTAGACTTACAAAGAAACCTACACAAAGATTAATATGAGAAATAACTATGTATAAAATTACAAGATAAACACTATGTAATTTGTATTTAATAAAGTAGAACACTTTTTGGATATTTAAACCACCTTCCGGGATCCTCCTCGCATCAGAAGATCGTTGATAAAAAAAAGTCCGCTAACAGTCTCAAATCTTATTTTTATTCATTTGTCGTCATATTGTAGTTACCTACATAATAATGACCTATTTTAAATTTTCATCTGAGCCGGTTATACTTTGGTCTGTAGCTTTAACTTTTCCGAAGTAGCTAGAGAAAACTTTTCTAACACCCAAGCGTTTGCTTTGGGAAGTTGCTTCTCGTTGAGATGGAGATTTTTGATTTTGGTCAACACAGCTTTGACGCCTAAATAATTTTCCCAACGATTGCCATTTTTGATCTGGTTTTACATCTTTCTCATCATAGTTGTTACTACTACCAGACGGGTTGTCTCCCTAAAACAAGAATATAATTTAATTTAAAAAGAGACTAGGAAGTAAGACGAAATTAAATGTAATTGAAACTATTTAGTTTTAACTTACGTCGTTCGATTTTGTAGATCTTAACTGATTTCTGAAGAAGCTAGTAATGGATTTCTTCCAACTTTTAGGATTTCTAAAAGAGTTAAGTTCAAAATTTTCAGTACCTTCGGTATGCAATTTATTACTTTTCTGGCATGAAAAATCTTCTTTATTTTTAGTTACGTTTGCGTTTTTTTGAATTGGAGAACCTTCAGGAAGCATTGTGTAAACGTTTTCATATAAATTTAATTCAGTTAAATTTGGCATTTCTAGTGTCATTTCATAGTTCTCATCAAATTTTAAAAAGAGAACATATATTTTATTTTTAATTATACTTTTAGTTTTTTATAGTAATAACAATACTGTGTATAATTATAATATTTGCTAATAACAATACTAAAAATATAATACTCAATATTATAAATGTATAAAACTTATGTATGATAATATATTTAGTGGGTTATTATATTATATATTATATTTAGCTTAACACCTATCGCAAATTACTTTATTTAATCTGTATCTTTATTTCTAAATTACTTATTAGCTTGCATCCGGATCCTGTCGATAAAAAAGGGAATTTTATTAATTACTGTCTTCTTGGCGGCAAAATTCCTAGATATCATTGATTTTTCTATTCCTATTTATCAACGGACGGACTAACGGAAAATATGACTGCAATAGCTACGGCTACGTCTCAAGTATGTAATGAACAGGCGGTATGTATTTTAATATTTTTAATGACAAGTAGGTTTACATACAATTATTTTTCAGGCGGTAACAGAATGGGTGCGGATATTTCCAAAGCAAGTTACAGACAACCTGACTAGTTCGATTACATTCATGAAACAACTTACTGTAGTGGCAGTGAGCACAATAACATATTTAAAAAATTCGTTTCCGGAGGATAGCTACACATTAGAAAATTTCGCCGGTGTTAAATTGAGGATATTGAAAAAGAAATGTAGAGATGAATTTGCTCAATTTCTGAGCACTGCTCTCACTCAAGCATTTGAAGCCTTTGATAAAAAATACGTTGGTAACTTTTTAAATATTAATATTACATTCATAAATATATTTAAACTACAAATATTATCTAAACTACATTTTTATCAATTAATTAATAAAATGATGATGATTTATTCACCACCTACCTACTTTCATATTAGATTGACTGTCTAGATATTTAGCAAAAATTTGAAGACTATAGTATCTAACATTTTGCAATTGTAATGCCGCATTTATTTTGCGCCTCTTATCTATGTAAATGACCCGGATAAGTGATCAAGTGTGTATGATTATTAATAGTGTGCAAGTGTGATCGCTCACGTAAATGGGCTCTATGGCTGATTTTAGTCTCACGCCGACGGAAGCGTTTTTTGGTGACGCGTAAAACACGCTTCCTAAAAGTTCATATATCTCGACCATCAGCGCTGTCGGTGCGCGTTCCGTCGGCGTGATACTAAAATCAGCCTATTTCCTCCATTCCGATTCCGATGTGATTTGAGACTCGTTTCCGACACGGCCCGAGTCCGACCACGTAATTAGCGTGCCCCAGGGAACATTCGAGCAATATCGCTCACAATGTGACGTCGTATTTTGATTACTAATCGAAAATTTCAAAAAACAAGTTTTGGTCACACCCGGGACTTTAACACGGGGCCTTTCGAGCTTCTTTTTCTGCCGGCTTGTCACCAGGCTAACGACACGGTCATTATTATAACCTATAATGTTACAGTTACATCAAATGGCATTATGCTTCTATGAAAATGAATGCAAACTCGAAAATCTCATAGAGTACCACGTTTTCGAATACACATACAATGATAATGGTATGTCCATGAATGTCCACTCTAAAAACCGGGACAAACCACAGCGCACTACCAAGTACACGTTCGAGAATGTGAGAGAACGGACTGTCCATTTGATCAGAGCTTGCGTGGTCATAATGGAGTCGTGTCAGAACCAATTACCCTCGTCTTATGATGTTAGCCTGCGTCTTTATTACAACGATGGTGAGTTCTTTTCACACTTTTTATAGCATAGAGACGAGTATTTGGAGCGCTAGGACTTCCGACATCCATAAACATCCGCACTGTTGAACAGATGCTAATGGGCCTCACAAACCGACATGTGCAACAAACAGCCTTTACTATACGCTGGTATTACGAGAGCGAGAGCTGGTAAGGTGATGATCATATTTGATGCCCACTACCAAAATTTAATTAAAATTTATTAAATTTTCCCCTTTGAGGACATAACACGACTCATGTAAAAATAAAATAGATTAACAGCATTCGGGGTTTGGCAAAGGAGACGTATCATTTCTAACTTTTTTTTGTTGACGCGGGGAAACGCATTTACGCGCCTTCACTGGTCCTGGGTGGGGTCCAGTGGTGCGTGGGACTCGCGGCACATGATAGTGCCGTATACCCGCAGAAACCATCCCGAGTGCCATCAGTATGGTGGTATGGTGATTTGTTGTTACGAGGCACCGCCCTTAGTGAGGTGCCTCGTAACAACAAGTCACCAGGGCGCCTCGACCGCTAGTCAGCCCCCTGAGGGACCAGATCCACCTCCACAGATGGGGTTGCCCCGCACTACAGGACAACCCCACCGACTTTGGGACAGTGTAATGGGGTGAGGTTCCCATCCTCGCCCTTGGCCCCGTGCGCAAAGTGTCTACTCCTGTAGCTCTTTGGTCCCCTTATAAGAGGCGGTTCCTCCTCCTGATCTTTAGTCCCCTCTTCTTTTAAGAGGGGTGCAAAGATCCCCCTCGGTTCAATTGGCTTCGCCTGGGTTTACCCCAGGCTACTAGGCCCCACCGCCACGACAAGACTTGAAACATGCTGGGGTTCATTTCTAACCTAAGTTAGCGTGCGTTGTTCCATGCCATTTCCCGCGTGGGGCCACCGGGGCCCGGACTCTATCACAACCCGGATTTTTGCAAGAGGTTGCCATGCTGCATAGGAGGAGGTGTGCCATGCATGGTGCATGACACTGCATCCTCCTATTTAACGGAATTGGGCCAGAACCATCGGGGAGGTAGCTGTCGCTCACAGAATACCGCCGAAAAGTGATTCTTGCAGTTTGTGAGTAGCCGGTGGCCCATTGGGGGGTGTAGGCACAATTATGCTGATGTCGGTAGTCGTCGAAAGGGTCAGATTGCTCGTTTGCCCTCCTACTCTTACATTTACAATAAAAAAAACATAACACATATAACGCAACAGAATACCCGTATTCACATTATAAAGGGTTGTACGAGGCGCCTCCCGGACAGTGCGGGTCCATTTGACTGCATAGCAATTGCCTCTGGACTGGTTTCACGTTGACCGATCTGATATCGCTAGTGGCATCAGTGCCGACTGCACAGGGCAAGTGAAATGTGCACAGTATGACCGAAACTGGGTTTGTGAGCCGAAACCGAGACACACGTGTTTATGCTTAAGCTACTGTGATTTGTTAACGACCATACAAAATTTTATTATTTATGAACATTTTCATTCTTTAATTTGAATACACACAAATTAAAGGTGTTAATGCCATTGCTGCATTGCACCATTTATCGCTCCTACAATAAAAAAACCATGAGTGTCGGTAGTCACCAGAAGCTTCCAATTTTCCGTTTGCGCCCCCCCCCCTTTTTTCTATAAAGAAGAAAAATTACATAAAGGCGTACGTACTCACTCATTTTATATGAAACCAATACAAATTCGACATGGTTTTTTTTCTGTGACAAAAGTGTTGATTACTAATTTTAAAGGTTCTTCCTTAAGTTAGGCTGCGAGGATTATCACTACAACAATCCTCTTTGATGAATTTCATGATGTTAAGTAAACAGAAAGCTTAACAAATCTTAAGCTTATCCAGCTGAAAATAATATGTCATATTTATTTTGATACGTATGTATGTGGAATATGAAATACCTGCCTACCTGCGTACCTGTGTGTATGACGTGCGCAGACAGCTGCACTACGTACCTCCCTTTGTCTGACTACTGGTCCTGTGTAACGCTGGTCGCCGTCGACACCATTTGACGGACATCGACATAGCGCTGAAGTCCGTCAAATGGCTTCAACGTCCGTCTTATAGCTAAAATATGCCTGCCCTATCTAATAGCAACATTCTGACAAACCACACATGTATTATAAAGTCAATATTCGAAAGCTTGGTGCACGGCTCTTCGCTTTCAATTTATTTCTTTCGGCAATATGTACATGCATTCATGTCGCTAATTCCTACCTCTTGATTTTGAAATTCATTCCTATATCTATCTCTGTCGGAATTGATTTCAGAGGAAATAGAAATGTTAAACATTTGATATCTACGTATCGGCGCCGATACAGATATCGGAACCACCAAAGTCAAAATTACCTTTTACGAGTGCAGCTTTGTTAACCACATTAATTGTACAATATAATGTCCAGACCTTTTATCACTTCTATTAACGTGACTCCAGGCACGTTTATTCTCCACAGTAGTAAATGAGCCTTATGTATTGAAACCTCTCCACTCCTATCGACATATACAAAAATGCCCTGAATAATGCCATACCTTAAACCTCTGGCTAATCCCTATAGAGATAATACCCCTATAGAGATAGGGGTAGCCGCTGAAGTTGAAATTTAGTAAACCTGAAAAGTGAAACTTCTTTACCACTGCCTAACATTTTTGGATCTATTTTACGAAATTTTACAGTATAAAGTATTTCATGTGTATCATAGAGGGTACGTTACAAAAATACTAGTGTGCTCTAGATCATACGACTGAAGTAAAACTTAATACTAATTTAACTTCATTTCGTGAACTGGCTGTGAGAAGAAGAGAGAAAGAAAATGTGTGCTCACTGCTCCGATCTCTCTCTCGTACCTCTTCATTTGTATACGAAACGTGTATCTATCTCTCTCTCCCTCTCTGTTTCTATCTTCCCTACCTTATATCTCCCTCTCAACGTCCCTTGACCTCGTTTTCGTAATGCTCGCGTCATGCATTCGCCAACTTGCTCGCCAAGTCGAGGAGGAAGAAGAAGAAATTTTACTACAAAATGTTTATCTGTTGTTCAGATGCTCCCCCCGAGTACCAAGCGCCGGGCTACCTGCCCACGGATGAGGAAGATCACTTGGAGCCCACGTCTACTCATACGGTCAAGCTGGGCTGGGTGGAGACTCCCTTCCACCGCCTCACCGCGCGCACGTACATTGGGAACACGTGGGGGCTAGTCACGAGGCAGAGGTTGTATTACTTTTACTAACATATTTTATGCATTTTTACTTTTTAAATCCTGGGTAGATAATTCTGTATAAAGTACAGAAATTCGGATAAGAACACTACCATGAAAGTGACAGTTTTTACTGACGCCCAAATTTTTTTGTCAATTTGACATTTATAGCGTTAGTGCACTCTTTTGCAAAGTAGGTCCTGAGGTGGCCGTGCGAACACGCCCTCTGCACACCTCGGGTGGCCTTTATTCTGTATATTTGCACCTAAATTAAAGAAAATTGACCAAAAAATTTCAATCTAAATCACCATTCGCACAAACATCATTCTTCTACCTTACTATCACTAGTCACGCCGGACTCATTTAAGTATTAAGCTAAACTTTACAAATATGCTATCTATTCCTAGTTACTAGTGGTCTTCGGAGTTTAGGCTCAAGCTAAAAGCATATAGCAACGAAAGGAAAGTAACTTAGTACGTACCTAATAATTTCATTTTTATGTTACAGCCATCGCAAAATGCTCCGATGTTGAATGAAATGGATATTTCTGGTAAGTGTACTTTTATAATCTCGTAGCAGACAAAGCGTAGAACTTTTGCTCGCGATATGAAGATAGAAATAATACAGAGAGAGAAGGGGAGAACAGGGCTATGACGGCGAGCGTCCGTCTTGCGTGCGCAGAGAGATATTAATGAAAAAAGAGAGAGAGTACACCACACTTGTTTCCCCTTTTGACTTAGACGGACGCGTTATTGGCTGGCTTCCCTTCTCTATCCATATTATGTTTATGGAAATTTATTCCATTTTCAATCGCATACTAATGTGGAATGTGTACGACGTGTTCTGGTTCTGCGTGAGCGACCGCGCTCACGTGCAACGTAGTGACCACTCACAACACTACCTACTCTTGACTACTCTCTCCATTTATTTGAATTGTAGATGAACAAGTATCGGCTCTGGACTCTGAGCCGCAGCTGCTGTGCTCTTGCAATAAGAACGACGTCACTGACGCCAAGGAGCGGCTACTCACCTGCCAGTAAGTGCTTTACGTTGCCTTTTGATCTTTTCACTTGGTTCCAAAAAAGAACTGGCGGTTATTTATTTACATGTACCACGGGAAGTACTTTATATATAGCACAGATTACTAAAACAACTAAACCATCTAGGGCTCATTAAATTTTTTGAGACGTCAAAGAAATATGTATGTCAGCTCGGACACCCCACTGGACTTCACTAAAGAACTAAGGAATTTTAAGATACTTATGGAGGAAAGAACCTGATCCAGGAGGAAAAGGCGCGTACGGAACGTGTGTGTCATACTTGAGCGCAATAGAACTAACGCTGGTACCCTTAATCACTCACTCGCTGGTCCACACGATTGGTTTTATTTCTCAATTTTTTTCATACCTGGCTTTGTAAATCCTTTCTAAACTACGTTGACTCAAAAAATAGACATAGTTTCTTTCTGTTTTTTTTTTTTTTTGAAAAGTCGTGCAAGTATTATATGTAACGACCAGGTACTGCAACACACGCCAGCACGCGGCGTGCTACGGCGTGGCGGGCGTGCTCGCGCGCCACTGCTGCGTGCGCTGCACCGACCGCGACCCCGCCAGGACGCCCACCGACGCCAAGCTGGCGGGCTTCAGCGATAAAAAGAGGGAGGTTGGCCCCTTCATTTTGTTATAGCACTTCGCCTCAGTCGGCTGATCTGATAAGGGATAGTTGCTCACTATCGTCATGTTATCCACATTATATAGAGAACAGCGCTGCAGTCTAAGTGAAAAGTGATAACCGTTAATAGTTGTTTTGTGTTGCAAAAGATCTCGGTAGAGCACTGTGAGTTTGAGGAACGCTTTCTATTTCAACTCCAACCAAACAATATTCTCATGTCATTGACGTTAAGTATTACGACCATTGTTCATCTCTAGTGCCTATGCATCTTCCGTCGCACACTGGAGTGGTGTAGCCAGCACGGCTCAATAGACGGCGCGAGCCTGGGGAGGCACTTCCGCATGTCGGCCGGCAACGCGACCCGCCTCATGCGGCTGTTGCAGTCCTATGGAGTCATCAAACAGGGGGAGCAGAGGTCAGTGGTAACTAGTTTACTTACGTAGCATAGCGATCAACAGGCAGGGTGATGACGGATCAGTACAGACTAGTTTGTAAAGTCATTGTCAAGTCTTATGCAGGGAGAGAGAAGGTAGCGATATTTACCTGTGAAGTCAACGTGGACGCATCAAATACAATCATAAGCGATTGTATTTGATGCGTCCGCATTAAAATATTTTTAATATACTTTAAACATACCAAACTTAACTTTTTTTCAGCCTCGATACACCGCAGAAAATCATACCAGACACACTGAAGTCTGTAATGAGCAAATACTTCAACACCCAGGACGACAACCTGGTAGACAGGCTCATGACCGAGTCTTTTGTCTCTCAAGAGAGTCTCCCCGACCCGGTTGGGGACGTACTCAGTCCACTAGAGAGAGTCAGCCTACACTCTTCCCTTCCCCGAGTTATAGACAATCAAATTGACAACCGGGATGTAAACAACCCAGGTGCTGAAGACCCCACGCTGAGACAATACCGTGAGGCGATAATGTCGAATATTGAAGAACCGGAACCAATAGAGAGAAGGACTTCTAAACGAAAGATAACAGAGAAAAGATCAGAAGAAAGGTCGCTTAGAACAGGCGTGAGGACCAAAAGAGCAAGAGCCATGCCTAAGGAATAAGATTTGTTTAAACTTTAATTAAATTTAAAATAAAATTGATCTTGCCTTACGAACACAAATGAAGAAGTCATAGGTGGAAGCAGTTTATTTTTGCATTTTATCAGACTTATTTATGAAATTTCTGTAGACATAAAACAATTAATATTCATTCACATCTGCATAAAAGTTAGGTAATATTTTTGTTAGTAGAAAATCATAAATGAAAATGATATTTCCTTTAGGGTGATGGGGATACCTTTAAGACACAACAGAGATTAAGTTCGTTGAAATACTTTTTTTAAAACAATACTAATTAAAAAAGCTTTACAAGTACTATACGTACCAAATACCCATTTCGTATTTGTACGAGTTTCATCAAGGTATTTCAAATGCAATGTTATCAGTTGTCATTTAATAAAACTATAATCACAGACAGCGTCATTTTTAATTCAATCCTCATCCCTGAAGTTGACACTAAGTATTATACATGCATATATGTTATACACAGTCAAGTATTACGATAGGGATACGGGTAAGGGATTATGTGAAGAATAAGTATATGGATAAACTTTAATATACAAGTGAAATATAAAAAAAATATTTTCCAAACTTTATTATTTATACTGAACTCATTATTATAGTTACTTAACGGATTTTATCGCGTTTGTGAAAATTTACTTGTGAAATGAGACAGAACCGCCGTAACAGATAAGAATATATAATTATAGTAATATTAATATAATAATATATAAATAAATATATATAAATGTAACATATATTTATTGTAAAAAATGTATGCAAACATACATTTAATATATGACAAATAGTTTTACTATGCATACAGATACAAAATTTAAATGCTGATGATAATAAAATATAAATACTGATTCTACAATGGGTCTCGGAAGCAGAAAATTCGCCACTAAACGAATACTCTATCCCGATCACTCAGGTTTCTTATTTTTTTCATACCGACGTTTCGATAACCTTTCTGATATAATGGTCACGGGCAGACTAAAGATTTTAGTCGTCTGGTTGAGTATGTATATGCTGCAGATTCACTAACTATTAATTAGTCTGATTCATAAAAAAAAATCTTAGTGTTTTGCAGCTGTGATGAGACGTATCTAGTTTTTGATTTCATTATATTTATTACTGGACCACAAGCAGATGATAAAACCCAACCATCCTCTCTATTAAAATTTAGGTGGTTTTTAATTTCAACCGCTTCACGAATCATCCTTGGGACGGAATCGGGACTCTTTCGTGAGGACTTCAGGTCTGTCAAACCTAACACAATGGCGGGCGTTATCTTGTTCATGTTGACAAGCTTCAGACTTAGTAGAACGACGATGTTTAACACCTGCAAAATGTTCATTTACGCGTGTTTTTATTGACCTCTTTGTTTGGTATGTTATATATTGGCCTATGTATGAAAGCCCGCAGTCGCAATTGAATTTGTAAACTCCTGCGTCCTGTAGGGCATCTGAGACTTTCCTGGTGGTAAGAATTGGCTTACCTTTTTTTGGCCGCTTGAAGAAAGTTTTAATAGAGGTACGCTTCAGGATACAGCCAATCTTATCAGGGACCCCTTTTGTGTATGGTAGTATCAAGGTGGTATTCGCTCAACTGCGGTGGTGTCAGGTGGTTTTCGCTGAACTGCGGTAGTGTCAGGTGGTATTCGCTCAACTGCGGTAGTGTCAGGTGGTATTCGCTCAACTGTGGCTGGTTACATTCTACTTTTGATATGTAGACATGGAGTTTGAAGCTTATTACTAAGTAGTACTTGTTTGACATGCCGAAGTTCAGTGTTCTTATTTTTATGAGACAGGGGGCAAACGAGCAGGTGGGTAATGACTACCGCCGCCCATATACATATGCTAGACTAGGCGTCTTACAGACGCGTTCCCGGCCTTTAAGGAAGAGGTATGATCTTGTCTTGAAGACCCCTAAGTCGTATTGGATCGGAAATACCGGGGGAGGAAGCTGGTCCACAGAACAGTTGTGCGCGGTAAGAAGTGGCGTTTAAACCTCACTGTTGTGGATATACGGACATCAAGTTGGTGGGCGTGGAACTTAGATTTCTGTCACGATGTCCGAAGATGGAATACTGCTGCTGGTATTAAACAACAATTCCTTGGAATACTCCCCATAGAAAATACGATAAAAGACGCACGGCGAAACAAAATCTCTTCGTACGGTCAAGGAATCTCATCCAAAACTTGGTCGTCAACGATTCGAGTCGCTCTACGTTCTATGCGGTCAAATGAAACGAGCTGATATTGCGGTGCCCCTGCCCAAAGGTGGGAGCAGTACTCCATATGCGGCCGGACCTACGCCTTGTAAAGTTGCAGCCGATGGGCTGGATATTCATCACATATATCTCGTGCTCTTCGAACTTTGCTTTCCAACAGTACTTAGTTCTATTGGATGGTGGTGTGACTCGCCTTTAAGTACCTGTCTGTATGGGTAGGCAGGTACATGGTACACTGTATGAGCTAAAGTGTTACTAGGACAACGGTTAACCAAAACATCCAAGAAACCCAATAAGTTTTTGGTTTCCAACTACATAGTAAGCCGTATTTTAGATTCAATGGAATTTAGATTCATTTTATCCTTTGGTATAACATCATGGATGTATCGCTTGTAGAATCATGGTACTATTTGTACAATTTGTACAGTTTGAAGGGCAGCCTATTTAAAGTATTCCATAAATATACCTGCGACTACGGGAGATACAAGTGATCCCATTGCAACACCGTTCACTTGGTTGTAGAATTGATCAATCCACAATATATATCCAGAAGTGAGGCAGTGTTTTAATAGTTCTGAATGTTCCAAAGGTAAATTATTTTCACTGAGCTTTCTATCTCGCTGTATAATTTCTTCGAAAAATTATAATAATCCTGTCACAGCACACAGACCAGCATAGGTCTGTCCACGTAGTGGCGACAGTACTTTTGCCACAAGTTCAGCCAATCTATAAGTAGGTGAATCAATCTGGCTTACTATCGGGCGTAGTGGAGCGTTTAATTTGTGTATCTTTGGTAGCCTATATAGTGACATCAAGATTCACTGTATCCAGATAGTTTTTGACAAGATTACTGGTGATTTTTAGAATTTTATTGGCGGGGTCGGTTTATACCTTTCGCTAGGTGTTCTCGTCAGATGTTGAGTTTTATCGTTGCAGTCGTATTGTGACCATTGTGACTGTAGCATTTCCTTACAGACAATATTCATTGCGGAGATTCTGTCTTATTCCACAAGAAAATCCTAAGAAACGAGATAAAATCCGTTAAATAGTAATAATAATAAATAACATTCGTGTAAATATATGAAACATTACATTATACTGAACTTTTGACATACTTAAGGTTATTGTAAGCGAAAGTGAACTTAAGCCTAAACACGGTAGGAATGCGAAACTTTATATAATTAATATGGCTTCCCGCCTCTTCGTCAGATCGTGCGCTGACGCAGCGTAACATAGCACTTTTATTGGACTTCTAAATTCCTGCTCAACCGAACACAGGGTAGTGGACAAACTCAGCTTGCAAAATTTGACGAAAAGCGACTAAATATAAATAATTTAACATAAGAATTTTATATTTCGTAGTCCCCGAAATTCGTGAACGTCCACGTCCAATACCTGGGATCGCCCCTGGGGTCTATGGGCTTGTTGTTCGGCGGCACTACTGTCTGGTTAATTCTATCCAACTCTTGCAACAGCTGCTGCAAGATTTCTGGTTCCCTAAGGATTAAAAAAATCATAAATAATGAAACTATGTACCTAATTTACAATATGATTTTTTTAAAAACAGAAGACACTCGTGAAAATACTATAGGCCTTTCTCCTGTCTCCAATGAACCTTACTAAGAGGTCTAAGTTGCAGTAGTAGTTGTTTTGCCTAAAACTTTATTTTTGAAGTACCCTTGCAAAAAAGTTTATATAGTGGTTACATCGGAAATCGTAACGAAGGCAATTTTCGCAAATACGTGATGTTGATCTGATGTTACCATATTATACTGGAACCAACGGAACAGCTTAAAGTCTTGGAATATAATGGGGTCTAAAGATCCCGCCACATTTATTTTCACTTCCTTATTTAAAGGTTTCGAATTAAGATCGTCATGAACAAAGCGGTAAGGTTTTGTGTTAGTCTTTTCGATTTTGATTTAATCAGCCCAGTTTTTAGGGCTAAACACTGTTTTACCTTAGTACAGGGTGTATATAGTGTACGTACAGTTGTGCTAAGTTTTTCCTTTCGCACGGATCTTCTTCGATGTTATACAAGCACGGCGTCTGCAGAGGCTTGCAGGGTATCACTTCTATATTGTTGCACTTTACTGTCGCCGCGCTCCTGAAATAAGCGGCTAAGTGTTATGATGAGGGGATAATTGTGCCAGATTGAGTCCAATCTTTCGTAATGATACCTGTCGAAAAGCAATCGTATATGGGATAGGAAGTAAAAATCTGTTAAATTGATTTTACCAAAATGAGTCATTGTGACGAGTGTGTATTCCTTTAATGCTGTAGATGCATTGTCGTCGAATGGAGGTGTTCTCTCACGTAACAAAGGCGTGACTTGAAGGATATAATGTGGTTGGTGGGATTAATTGTACCATTTGAAGAAGTGATAGGAGAGGACATCATATCTGTATAAAAAGTAGAAGTGCGGATGTTTATGAGTGTCGGTGGCCATTTTGTAACAAAACACTTCAGTGACGTCACATCGCTACTATCTGAGCGGAATGTAACTCCCTGGTCTTGTCTATGCGATGCGGCAAGAATTGCACAAAGCTCATAAAAATGGTTGAACTATTTAAAGCCATAAAGGGTTATTACTGCTTTGTTACTGAATGGAAACTGTATGACCGTAGAGGTGCTTCTCGCTCGTGTAATAAGCTATGGCATTATTGTAGAATTTCGCGTGGATGTTATGAGACTGCGGAGAGCGCAAAAGGAGATTAACACATTTACATCTGCTAGCTTCTGGAACATGTTTATATGCGTTGGTAGTCAGTCACTGACTTCGAAATGTCTCGTTGGCTCATTTACGCTCATTATTAAGACTCGCCTTAGTGCCAATATCGTCTGTCTATCAGGCAGTAGGTTCAGTCGTCGCAGCGCTTGCCCCGCGTGAGACGGCGCTAGCAGATCCACGGCGTATGCTCCGCCTCTACCGCTGGGGCCGTACCAGCCGTCCCAGTTACCGTTGTAATTTGTACCTGTATACCCATATTATATCATTTTACTTTTTGTAGCGTACTACCTGTTCATAGTGGCACAGTTATATAGTGGTTGTCCTTCACCCCATCCCCTAAAAAGTGGCGATCGGATTTTCACAAGGCGCACGAAATATGAGAGCATAGCCGCTTTTAACATTATTAAACGGTATCCTGTGAGCGAGTGGTGACTCCACGGTGCACATGCAGAAATGGGGCACTACCTCTTACTGTGTACTGTGTCACTTGCAGACTCTTGCGACTCTCTCAGATGTACCACAATTAATATTATTATAAAAAGATTGAAATAAGCTGTTTTGGATCAGATAAGCCACGAGACCAGCGCGATAAGGGAAGTATTTCTCGGTAACAGTACATAAGCATAAATAATGGCTATGTTGTATTTCGTAAATCTTGTGAGACCCCCATTATAGTTAGATATGTGATGAGAGCGGGCATCTGTATAGTGTAATCGGAAATGTCTTCCCTGTTCCATGTGTAGGATCATTGGTGCGTCGATTAAAATATTTAGCTGCGCGTTTCGTTTATTTTTATATCATTTATTTTATTTCGTACCTTTATGTACTTTCCATTTATCCACGCTGATGGATGCGCTGCCAAATATATTGTCAATGTTGTGGACCAACGAGACGCGCACGGACTGGCGATCCTTGGATAATGCTGCCCACTGATCGATCCCATCCAAATCGGGGATAGAGCTATAAAATATTACTAATATTATTTTACAGAATATTTTTATAAGTATATTTATATATGTGAAGGGGACCGCATCCCATTGTACTGTCCCGAAGTTGATGGGGGGTGCGAGGACCATTCTTTGGAGGTGGCGGCTGTCCCTTAGAGCCTGACCGGACGTCGAGGTGCCCTGGTAGTTACGGTTAACTCAGAAAAGGCGGCACTCGCCATGATTTTCGTGGGTATTCGACGTTTAAATTTGTTGCGAGCCCCACACACCATCCGACCCCACCCAAAAATGTTTACAATTATGTAAATTCTATACAAATGCCTACTACGCTACAGCTGATTGTCACGTGACATATCATGACCTTTTCTAGTGCGGTGGTTGGTTCGTTCATATACCTATCAAGTGTTTAAATTTACGAAATATAATTATGTTGTAGTGATAACATTTTTAAGTTGAACAGTACCTACGTTGAAAGTACAGTAATGATTTTGCACTTATACAATATAATTTCGTTTATCCGTCCACAGCAGGGCGTAGGCTTCTTTTTTAATATATAACGGGGCAAAATAAAGTATAGTCTGAGCCAAATTTCAGATCCCCATCTGATAGACCGACGAACTCTAGAGGCGAGGGCATTAGCGTCGCCAAAAGTAATAGGTACTTCCGAAAACAAGGAGACATATGTATAATTGCTACGTGGGCGTGGTGTCCTACCCTCCTCCTCGCCACGGTTAATCTCTATAAAATTTGGTACAATTTTACGTGTCAATGGCAACAAGATAAATGAGTACCTAACGTTGTATCCCGCGGCGCTCAGTAAAGTGGGTAACCAATCAGATATGTGCATTCTCTGTTTAGATATTCTAGACGATTTCTCCAGCAGTGGGCTCCACAGTAGTCCAGCACCTCGAACTCCTCCTTCCCACAGAGTGTTCTTAACCTGAATATAGAAAAAAATAGTACTTATTTAACCATACAAATACTTAGGTAGATTTATTACATACCTAGTTTTGTACATAATAAAATATGTGTAAAACCTATCTAATTAAATTTAAATATTTATTTCTTCTAGTATTAGGGGAAAAGAAGGCAGCAGGAGGCATTTGGTAGTTAGTGAAGTCCATAAACATATACAGCATAATTGGTAAAAAAAAAAACAATTTTTAGAACACCGTAGGTAATGGTTGAGACCATTACTTAACTAATAAAATGAAAATATTACTATATACGTTGTAAACTTCACTGAATTTAGAATCATTATTTTCGGTAAATATGGTCACCGTACTATAAGTACGGAATACAGATGGTAAAGAGCACGGCCAGAGGTCCAAGAGTCTGGGAGGATAGGGCGAGACAGCGAGCGCCCGGTCCGGGAAAGAATGATTAATAATTAGCATAGTAAGAATTTCAAAGACGATTTAATTCAAATTTTAGGTTATTTCTTGCAGAATCGGGACCAGAATCGTACACTGATCATAATCAGTATTACTGCATACAGTTTCTTAAAAAAATCTCTATAGGACTCTAGATATACAACTGCACGATCAGAGATGCGTTGCCCTTCTTTTTCTCATCTTTCCCCGATGAGCTACTCGGCACTCACAAACCGTACGAAATGTGACACAATCATGACTTATATACCGGCCGTATTGCCTACTTCTCCTGTGCCAGAACGGGACACACTCACCACTTTAGGCCGGTATTGCGTGAGACTTATCTATCTCTCCAGTTCGCACTGTAGTCTACCTACTTATCTCTCCAGTGGTAGACCAATTCCGCTGCAAGTCATGAACTTAGGTGTGCCTGCACGACCGGGGAGGAACTTCTGGCTCATATAATACTGCCGTGCAAAAGCGACAGCTTTGCTCACGCGTTTCTTGTGGTTTTTGAGTTTCAAGTTGCCCGCCCATTGTGGGGGATGGGGTTCGATAATACTCAACGATACTTAAACTCATCGTTTCTTGAAATGCTGAAAAACTGGTCGTCTGTAAGTACGTTTACGAACGATAAAGTTCTACGTGATAGTGGTTCTCTAATTGATCCGTGAGCACCTAGCCCATTAGAGTGCAAGAGAGAGAATTTGTCACGCTTTCTCGCTGGCAGGCTATTGCGTTACTATGAAATTATATTTTTTTCGTAAAAAAAATTCTCAGAATATTCACTTACCCCACGTAAAGGAAAGTTGGACGCGGCGTTGTCGTTGAACCCCTCCGCGGGCCCGCCGTTGTCAGTGGTGAACATTACTATACTGTTCTCGAGCAGGCCGTTGTGTTGTAATGACTTCACTACTTTACCAATCGACTCGTCCATTTTTGTCAAGACAGCTGTAAGCAAACCCATAAAGACTTTAAATTAGAGATTTTACATTTTTATATAAAATCCAAGGAGACAAACGATCGATAGGAGACAAACGATCGATTGGAGTCTTCTCATGACTACCGACGCCCGTTGACACTCGCGTATTTGTTATGCGGGCGTGCCCAGAAACTAAAAAGTCTGTTGATTAAACGTGAAGTTTACGTACGACACATTAGTTCTAGATAAATGTTGTAACAACATACCCGGTGGCCCAGTAGAAGGGCCTCAGCAAGAACTCACAAACTGCACGAAACACTGTAGGTGCTGACATTACAGCACTTTGTACACTTGCGAGTACTGACAGAGCAGTTGCCCTCCTCCTTGAAGACAGCTAAGTGTTAAAAGTGACGGAGCATGCATGTCATTTACATAGTACCTATACGAGTTTAGGAAGAGGTAGTGCCATGTGCATGGTGTATGACACTATATCCACCTATGCCACGGAATTGGGCCGGCACGACCTCTCGCTCACATAATACCGCCGTATGGTATTTATGTGGATGTTCATAGGTCGGAAGTCGAAAAGGCTCCGATTGCTCGTTTGGCCAAAATTCTATAAAAAGCGTATCGAGGTGAGTTTAACATGTCAGAGTCCGGATAATGTGTACGTATGAAGGACGGCTTCTATGTCGTCTTACCCTTACCCAGTTTCTATATCGCATGATATCGGACTACCTAATCTAGAGTACTAGACAAGGGCGCCAGTTTTTACACAGAGCTACTGTCGCCTGTCCTCTACTACCCAGCAGGGAAATCAGATCGACTCCTAGATTAGGTCGAATTCGAATACATGAACCCGGATTTCCTTACTATGTTCTATGCTATAATAATAATAATCGTTTATTCAAATTTTTTGCTATCTTTACTGTAGTGAAGAAGAACATAGTGAGGATATCCGGTAAAGAGCACCCAGAAAATGAAAAAATATATAACAAATGTTCAAATGCGGGGTTCAAACTGGGACTACC
The DNA here is from genome assembly GCA_017140195.1 of Eumaeus atala. Classification (NCBI taxonomy): domain Eukaryota; kingdom Metazoa; phylum Arthropoda; class Insecta; order Lepidoptera; family Lycaenidae; genus Eumaeus; species Eumaeus atala. Next base: position 960,581 of record JAFELO010000961.1, read on the forward strand.
GGAATCAAGACCTAAACGATAACCACTTGACCGAGACTCTCGATGGAAAAAAATGTTGTATGCAGTATGCCATAGAAGTGGTGGTTTTTAATGATTTACCCGCAAACTTCCGGCGCTGGTAGTTGTGTATGGATGTGAAGTTGTCGACCAGCTGGTCGGGCGCCCGCAGCGGCTCTGCCGGGTTGCCGCTGTGCACCGCGGAGTGCGCCACCATCAGGAACAACGGCTCGCTCGCGTTGTGAGCGTTTATTATCTGAAGTTTGTAAAACTGTATTTAATACAATAATAAGAGCTTGCATTGCTGCTGAATTAACTCTCACTCATAATATAATATTGCCTTAGGAACAATGGCTATTTCGTTATGTTTCATGTGTTTTGGGATGTGGACGGGGATAAAGAAAGGCAACACATCTAAGATGGGCGAATGGGCGTCGCTAGTGACTAAATGACTCCTCTCTTTGTCTCCTTAATGCTATAAAAATATATTGTTATTATTTATCTATTTCGGTGGCCGTGACAGGAGGCACACCGTACAGGAGTCACACATAAACTTTGTTTGTGTGTATGTTTGTGTAGTTCGATAGACGACAGTTGCTTAAAAGCTACGACTCCGGTGAGCCATAAAATATGTAAAGAAATAACTATGCGTCATATATATTTGGAATTGTAAGTGAGTATTTATAAATATTACCTTTACAGCTTCGCTCGTGTAAATGTCAGTTGCATACTGTCCATACAAGTCGTATGCAATTTCATATCCTGAAAATATTGCCTATAGTTGTGTAGTTGATCTAAGGTTGCAAGTGTCAAAAATACACATGAAAATACGAGCGCCAAGTTCAATAGCCTATGGTTCGTTTAAAATCATTCCACCTTTGACAGCTTTTTCGATAAGTAGTTTGATATTATCTGACATCTGCTGTCATCTCATTCATAATACAGACAAGTAATGACAGGTATCATAATTAGTATTGCTGTATTACATCTCCGATTAAAAATAATTAAATTATTACATTAATAACAATTTATTATCAAACTAATTTGAATAAAAGTTAACATTATTTAGAATGATTCGGAATGTTTTAATTTTTTTTATTATATATTGTTATAAATGATATCCCTATCACCGCTTCAATGAATACAAATTGATATCAAGTTAAGATACATTTGAAAAAATCAAAAATTATTTAGGCTGTGAGGTGGTATTCCAGAATTCCCATGACTACTTTCTAGCCTGCCCACCCTTATTAGAAACTTGTCTCGTATTTAACCCCAGTTTCCTTTTAAAACAAAGCATATCAACTCAAACACGTTGTGATTGCGATTTTTTCTTACACAGTTCCCATGGCTACCTTCCGTATCTATTCCGCAATAATGCCAACATACATATGTGTGTGTGTGTGTCAGCGCAATCGTTGAGAGTTCGCTATTTCAAAATCGTTGAGAGTTCGCTAATTCGAAATTCGGTTGCAAAACTTCACCCGGTCAACCAAACATACGTTGCAAGGTAAATAAAAGCTTGTAAAAAAAAGGAATATATAAATTATTGAATGATGTTTAGTGCACAATGTATATAACAACGTCTACTACGTCCCGTCAATACGCCTTTTTAAATAATGCACTTTCACCCGACTTATGTACATGTGAAGCAAATATCAGTTCAATGGTTCAGCTCAACTGGTTCTAAATTCAGTTGCAAGATCGCACCCGGACAAACATACATACGTTGCAAATGATAGAGAGCATGTCATGCCCACGGTTGGGGACTATTCCTGCAAACCCTTATCGAATGATGATGATAGTACTCACCTCGCCTGAAATCTGTTCCCCACGATCCCTTTTCTTCGTTTGTATGATCGTACATATCAATTTTCCCCGTCCAAAATCCAACATGGCTGTCAAACCTGGTAAAGTGGAAAGCACGCTTATAAACAACTAGTCTTTATCTTAACAGGTTCCCTGTCTCATGCATCATAATTATACGCACAGTTCAATTGTTTTATCAATAAACCAAATTGTCGGGACAGGAAATGGCTTAAACGTTCCACCCCCCTTTCCCCCACCATACAACTCCGTAAGATCGTTCTTGGATACGTTGTCAAACTAGCATATTATATCAGTCTAATAGATAGATATAAAGGTAGGAAGATGTTATTCGGATTTTAATTTATAATCAACACTAATTGAACAATAGGCACCTACTTACAGCCGCATCCGCCACCAAATATAAGTTCAGTTATGTCTCGGACTTGCCCGGGTTGCATGGACCAATGGCACAGTACAATGGATACATCGGACCGATAATGCCAATTTGACCGCAATGCCGAGATGACCCTGGTCTTTTTATGGGAGAACGGGAAGGTTCCATCATTGTCTGGCATATCACAATGTGTTGCGTGCGATTAGCATACGAGTAGACAAATGTTTCCGTCACGCAAGCGAAAGTGTCGCGCAACATTTTACGGTAATAATTGTAGTTATACGCAAAGTACAATGAACTTCCAGCGGCAGTCAACGAGGGACTCGTCTCATAATGTCTGTATTCACTGTGATCTTCATCATCACCACTCATATGCGGAAAATATTTAAGTGAAGCTTTTTTACGCATGCTCTTTTTTAAGTGAAGCTTCTTTACGCATGCTCTTTCTTAAGTGAAGCTTCTTTACGCATGCTCTTTTTTAAGTGAAGCTTCTTTACGCATGCTCTTTTTTAAGCGAAGCTTCTTTACGCATGCTCTTTTTTAAGTGAAACTTCTTTACGCATGCCCTTTTTTAAGTGAAGCTTCTTTACGCGTGCTCTTTTTTAAGTGAAACTTCTTTACGCATGCCCTTTTTTAAGTGAAGCTTCTTTACGCATGCTCTTTTTTTAAGTGAAGCTTCTTTACGCATGCTCTTTTTTAAGCGAAGCTTCTTTACGCATGCTCCTTTTTAAGTGAAGCTTCTTTACGCATGCTCTTTTTAAGTGAAGCTTCTTTACGCATGCTCTTTTTTAAGTGAAGCTTCTTTACGCATTCTCTTTTTTAAGTGAAGCTTCTTTACGCATGCTCTTTCTTAAGTGAAGCTTCTTTACGCATGCTCTTTTTTAAGTGTAGCTTCTTTACGCATGCTCTTTTTTTAAGTGAAGCTTCTTTACGCATGCTCTTTTTTAAGTGAAACTTCTTTACGTATGTTTTTTTTAAGTGAAACTTCTTTACGCATGCTCTTTTTTAAGTGAAGCTTCTTTACGCATGCTCTTTTTTTAAGTGAATCTTCTTTACGCATGCTCTTTTTTAAGCGAAGCTTCTTTACGCATGCTCTTTTTTAAGTGAAGCTTCTTTACGCATGCTCTTTTTTAAGTGAAGCTTCTTTACGCATGCTCTTTTTTAAGTGAAGCTTCTTTACGCATTCTCTTTTTTAAGTGAAGTTTCTTTACGCATGCTCTCTTTTTAAGTGAAGCTTCTTTACGCATGCTCTTTTTTAAGTGAAGCTTCTTCACGCATGCTCTTTTTTAAGTGAAGCTTCTTTACGCATGCTCTTTTTTAAGTGAAGCTTCTTTACGCATGCTCTTTTTTAAGCGAAGCTTCTTTACGCATGCTCTTTTTTAAGTGAAGCTTCTTTACGCATGCTCTTTTTTAAGTGAAGCTTCTTTACGCATGCTCTTTTTTTCTCGAGTCTTGTAGGAAGTTATGTTTCATACAAGTAGAGGTTTACATTGGTCGACAGAAGTGGTGCATAAATATAATGTCGTCCTAGCCGAATTTCGGCTACGGTGGCCAACTATATAGAGTAGCCAGTCCGCTAGTTGCGCTGGACATACATAGTGCACAAGTGTGCGTGTTGTCATAAGACCGGCGTGCCGACGTGACCAGAGAGAAATCTGGAGCAGGACTGACGGGTCGAGCTTTCCGAGGCACGGGAGTGTAACACCGCCAACTTCCTAACAGTCCGGACTGTTATTAGTAATAGAAAAATCCCAATAACACTTTGGTCCAACCCGGGAGTCGAAACCAGGACCTCACGACTGTCGTTGAACATTCTTACCGCTAGACCACGAGGTACGCATAGATATAATAATAATATCAAAGTACCCTCTATGCATGGGCAAGTATTCCGTCTTGTAGCTCCCGAGGTGCCACTTGCCGACCAAGTGTGTTCTGTAGCCGAGCTCCTTGAGGTACTGTGGCAGCAGTTTCTCTGACAGCGGCAGGCCCCGAGGCTCCGCTCCGTAGATCACGCCGTGATGCATGCCTGAGAAAGATCTATGTTTTTATCACTTTTTTGCATTGGACACTTAGATTTTTTAAATTTCAAAGACATAATCAGGCTGTATCTTATGACACATCCGACCTGGCCATTCGCATCCGCCCTGGATCAGTAAAGATATAGTTTACGTTCATCTCCTGTAGCTCTTACTCGTACTGTCGAGAATAAGTATGTAAATATTGCGGCAAATACGTACATAAAAAAATATATGCTTTATTAGAAGAAATATTAACGGTGTAACAGGTCATAAACGGTGGCCGCTGTCAATCCTGGAAACACACGAGTAGCAGCCGTGGAAAAGTGAGGTGGGCCATATCCGATTAATAAAATAAAAAAGGTATAACAGATAAACATTATATTACAACATTTGTCTCTCTAAAAATTATAGTGTTGGTAATGAAAGAATTGGAATCATAAACAATCTATTATATTATAACTGGCGATTCGCTTCGGCCTAGCCCGTAACTACAGGGGCCGAAATTTATACACTAAAGCATTCCTCCAGAATCGCTCTATCTACTAGTGAAATCTGCGAGAATGTCCGTAGGAGATAGATTTTGATAAAATCGATTACATACAGACAAACAGCTTTTGGGGCTTTGCTTTACAACAAGTATGACATGAGCACTGAGCAGCGCTCGCGTGTAGTGTCCGAGTACATTCCCGAGGCGCGCCTTCCTGTAGACGGGGCATACTTATGTGTCCTAGTCGTACACTACGACTTCAATTCTCAAAAGCAGGGCCGTTTTGTTTTGTGGCGAGGCAACGATTAGCCGGATTGTCATTGCGAGACGTTCTAAACATGGCGGCTGTCGTTTAGCCTCACTGAATATCCTGATTTACGTAGTGATATTGATCGATACAATTATGAAATTAGGCCAAATGTTTTGAATGCAGGAACAAAAAAAAAAAACTAACCACGAAGGTTAAGATGGTAGCTGCTCTCCCGCCTAAACCTTTGAACCAATCTGGGAAGAGCATTTTATTTCTCTGTATTCCAAAGAGAATGTATGTATTCTGTCGAATACACTTTCCACGACATTGTTATTGTCATATCATAGAACGCTGGTAGTGTTGAAATTGCCGATATTGATCCACTATTATTTAAATAAGGCTTCTGAAAAACGTTTATATAACGCCAACACTTTCTGGTGGAATTCAACTCAGCCGTATTCAAATTCGAACATAAACGAAGAGCTGAACCACAAGTGAACAAAGATGAACATAAAAAACAAACAGACGAATATATAATTTATACAGCTTATTAAACCGAGCATCTCATGTTCAGTTATCCCCTCCGTTATGATATTATACAGGTATATCAATCAACCGGTCAGTATATGTATATTGGCACTCATAATGTTGGTTAAATGAATATTTGACATGTAAAAGGTACCTTTTAAAATCAAGTAAACTCTATTTTCCTTTTCATCATCTATCATTCTTAATATTTTATTGCAATATGATAAACTGTACAACTTATTGAGTAGGTACTGCATGTGTTTATTGACTTACCATTATGTATCGCATATTTGCCAGTCATGAGGGACACCCTGGACGGCGTGCATATAGGCGTGACATAGTAGTTGTGGAGGGAGATGCCAGACGCTGCCAGGACGTCGATGTTCGGCGTGGGGATCTGGTTAGAACCGTGGAAGCCCACGTCGTTCCATCCCTGAAAATATATATATGACACGCTTAAAGTTTTGCTGTTCAAGCTACAGTGCAATCACAGGCAGTGTTTGTGGGACATGGTTCAAGGTCCCAATTTGGCCAGACCAGCTAAATGTATAGGATTAAGTACAGAGTATATGGCTTCAGTGTACACATGCCAGCTAGTTTACATTTAAGTTTTTATTTTAATACTATTAAAATGTTAGACTTCAAGCTGAATTAACTAGTAATCTTTATGTTAATACGTGAAGTAATCTCTTACTTCATTTTTCTCAAAAAACTTTGCACCCCTTTTTACGAACATTGCGCGGACGGCGGAGTATGAAATTGTGCACACCTATACTTTATTTGTAATATACTTAATAAATACTAAAAATCCGCCACACGATAATAAGGAAAAGAACGAAAGTAATCGATGCCCTCAACTACTCAAAGAAATTAAAATGGCAGTGGGCGGGACATGTAGCTACACTTAGCGACACAGCTGGACATTAAGGACAACAGCTTGGCCTGGCCCACCGGGTCACAGAAAAATAGGAAGACTTTTGGCTCGCCGGGTGGATGATATCACAAAAGTAGCCACACAATGGATGAGTGTGGCCGCTGATCGGGAGCGACAGAAATCTCTGGAGGAGGCCTTCATCTTCCCTTGAGAGAGGTTATTGCAGACCATTAAAACAAAAAACGCTTTAGTGACTCTAAATCAATCTGATAATATAGTACCTAACTGTAATACCATCATCAAATATCATTTCAACACATCACATACATTAACCGTATAACAAAAGAACTATTATTATTATTTGTTTATTGTATTGTAAGTGTAATAAGATTTTATTATTATCGATAAGAGAATTTAATACTGTTGAATTGTGTGTTAAATTTCAATTTATTGATTTTTATGTAATTTGCATGCTTTTTTTTTGAGAGAATAATGTATCTTTTTTATATGCAAGAAATAAAAGGCTTTTTATTTTTATTATTATTTATTATACTTTATGTGCAGGAGAAGTGCAGATTTTACTATTTTAATTGAATAAAACTTTACCCACATGACGATATGTAGGTCACAAAACTTCTGTAATACACAATTTGTGACTGTGAAATATATTTATGACATACGATATTTACAAAATGAATGAAATATTACTTATTGTGTATATTACAAAAAAAAAAAAAAAAATTATAATTACAAAAGTTTAAAAAAAAACCAGTTTTTTACAGTCGAGCTGTATTCGAAGTTGAATGATCCTTTTATAATTACGATCGGATTTCGATTTCTGGGCGATCACTATATAAAAATGAAATAAATATTTATGTACAGTAACATGTAGTATGGCTGCCGATTTGGACCAGAAGTGAGTCAGCTCTCCTAAGATATGCTTACTGGTCAGGGATTCCGTAGTGTGGTGGTAAATTTGCAAAATTGAATTGCGAAATTAACGAATCCGTACGATGTAATCTCACAACACTCGCACAGGGCGTGTACGGTGAATTTCGGTTGAACTGGTGCCCTTGGGTCATCTGTTTTTACCTAACCGCAAAGAAAGCTGGCCTGGGCCAGTGCAGCGATGCGCAGATGGTTCAGCACACATTGTACCTGTACCGACATACAATTGCGTGCATAGACATACGTATACGCTGCGGTCTACAGTCTGCAAACCCAAACCATACCGGGTATGAACGTTGTATTGTATATTATTGCACGTTAAACCGCCACGTGTGTGGTCTTCTTGAGTCGCAAGTTCATGACCACCTCGACATTATGTAATAAACTTATTATGCCAACAAAACACAAGGTGAACTGTCTCTAAAATATACGAGTCTTGTCACGCGCCAGACGTTTTTTCCTTACTTAGTTGATACCATGCATTTGCGGCTGAATTGTGTCATCATGTCCAGGATTGCCTCTCGCTCACACTCCGAAGATACAATCAAAACAGGGTGTCCAAAAGAGGGTGAGTTCGAGAGGATTATCTCGAGGACATTAGGCATATCCTTTACGTAGTTTCTGATTGTGTGGAAACCTATGAACGTCGGTTTCTATCCAATTTGTCGTGCTTCAGTCCTAGTCAATACAGGAAACTTATCAGCCCCAACACGACTGAACCTTCTCCCTGAGAAGGAACATCATTAACATCATGAACGAGTCAACAACGTGTACGTTGTCACCCTCGTTAGTTACTATTTCACACGAGCTTATATCTTTTATTTTTGATACCGCGGAGCTGAAACCGTTTCTTAAGGAATTAACTCCGAATAATAACAAAAACACACGGATTTCAATCAGGAATCCCTGCCACCATAGCATAACGAATGCTATTTGCCCACGTCACTATCTGATATGAGCGATCAATCACCAGCAGCAGTGGTCCTCTATCGTCTTACGTGTTGTGGCTTGCCTCAAAAAAGGCCCATAGTATACCCACACGTGGAGAACCTTCGAGCTCATCGAGACGAATCATAGATCAACTCAGAGGTCAAGGCAGTCTAAAACGCTAGATACATTCATCATCCAATTGGGTAGGATTCTTCAATAAAATACCGATCTGTTTTGTCTTAAAAGATAATCGATCGGAATTATTGTAACCGAACTTCGGTAATAGGTAGTACCAATGCTGCATTGTGATTGAATCGGGCTGACACGTGTGAGGTACTCTCGCTCGAATAACACCGGCGTGAAGTAACTGTTGTACAGCATAACCAAGAAGTTTCGTGCGGTTTGAGACTGAGGGTGACCTATTGATTGTTGGAATAAAGCTGGACAGCACAAGTACATGTCAAGACATTCCTCCTTCATCATCATTCATCCTTAAGGCGGATATTTACGACTTTACGGTAGTTAACAAAAGATGACCAACCGCGTTGCTTAAAAAAAAACGGTAAAATAAAAATAAAGTTTTAAGTGTTGACAGTGAGATATAGACTACCACTATACCATCGACGTACCGTCATCATCAAGCTTTACTCTGCCACTTCCGAGGACAGACTACTTGAACAGAATGACAGCTGGTCCCCGTCAAAATACACACCTATGTTTACTTTATTTCGTGACTTGTGCCGCAGATATGCGCTTAAACCCGGCATGATTATGCATGTGTGTACTTTTCATCAGAATATTATAAAGAGCAGACAAACTCTCAGCAAATTGTCCTTTTCTTTGTTATGTGAATTATTGTTTTTTTTATTATTTTTTTTTCCTTTGTTAGACAAGTATGCACCAATAAAATACCTTATTACTAATTAGGCAAAAAATTAGGGGACTATTAACAACATTGATTTTTCTCATTCTGCTCTTATAGATTACGAGCTGTTGCAATCGGTTTTACCCAGGTCTAACCCGAAGGTGCCGAAGTAACAGTCACATTTCCATAGCCTGGTCAGGAATTGTCACCATGGATTAATACATTTTGCATTGCGGCTATTTTCACGTGATGTGCGGCGAAATAAACAGACACAGAGAGATATACAAAAAACTGTTGGAAGTTTTCCAACTTCCAGTTATTTGTTCTGGTATCGATTCTAGCTATTTCTTGTTCATTTATCGATTCGAGGTAAACCCGGCCAATGTTTTTTCTGATATCTTCGATGTCGACCCTCTTTATTTCTTGACTTATACCGCCCCGTGTAAAAGACAGATACTCACCAAATCATCAGCTATGAACAATATTATATTGGGTTTTTTTTGAAGCGCTGAACAAAAACCAAACACCACCGTTAAGTACAAAAGTGTCCACATTGTTCTCATCAGTTTGTCACTGTTCAGTGTTCACTACACGAATATTTTACAGAATTAAGGCGAATGAACGACCGTTTGGGCCCGCCGCTAGCTTCAGACTATTCACTGGAGTGCTGGAGTGGTCAGTACTTTTTCAGGTTCAATGTTATTGCACATACATGTACAATTTTGAACCTAGCAATTGAAAACTTGCTCGGTATGCAAAATAATTCACTTTCACTAAGTAAATAGTGTGTTATTCTAAGTGTTATTATGTATTTTCTAAAAAAGAATTCATAATTACTAGATATAACATTTGGGTAATGAGATGCTCGTGATTATAATCCGTTTATTATTAGATTTTATTTATTAAGAGGTAGTGCCATGCTGCATTACAGCGGAATTGGGCGGGCACGACCGGGGGGGGGGGAGGAGGTACCTCTCGCTCACTTGATACCGCCGTAAAGCATCATCCACGGTGTCGCGTTTCGTACGGTTTGTGAGTAGCGGGTGGCCCATTGGGGAGGAAGGTGAAAAAGAGGGCAACGCATCGACATAGTAGCCATGCTGATGTTTATGGGCATCGGTAGGCGTAAAGAGGATCTAATTACTCGTTTGTGCCCATATTTTTAAAAAATGTACTCGTTTCAAAGCAAAATTTTGGTAACCAAATAGTAGCTCAGCAAGTAACGGCCTATATTGTGCTATAACACATTTTAAACAGTATTTTGGTAACCAAATAGTAGCTCAGCAAGTAACGGCCTATATTGTGCTATAACACATTTTAAACAGTAATTATTTAAACTCACGTAACGCAATATGATACAGTCGTAAAGTGACAGCTACGCCACGTTGTCACGTTCCGTGCGAATTATGAGTGGCCGGTGGCCCATTAGGGGGTGGGGTGGGGTGGAGAAAAGAAGGACAACGCATTTGCATAACAATCACGGGGATGTTTATGGGCGTCGGTAGTCATCAAAAGGCTCATACCGCTCATTTGTCCTATAAAGTAAAAAAGTTACGACATAACGGTGTCGCTTACACTGCGGTAAAGAAAATCCAACTGTTGAATTACAAAGAAAACTTTCTAACAGTCAGTAAGTATCTAATTATATTAATTCTAATTTCTATCCATCCGCCATGGTAATTGTCTCATATTTATGAGCTTCTATTGCGGCTAATTATAAATAGAAACCAGCTATATAAATACATACATGTAGTATTGGCTGTTTTTCGCGGTAGGAAGATATCCCAAGAGAATCATTCCTTTTTTTTATTATCTATATCAGTGCCACATGTTATCTAAATCCGTTTTGTAAGTTTTTCGTAAAATAACAAGAAAAATACGCACAAAAACATAAACATACTTTTTATACTGAGAAAACAATATTTGGAATAGATTTTACACATTTTAAGATATATATTAATATATTTTTGGAAGAGGTAGGGCCGTGCTACATAAGAGGAGGTAGTGACATGCATAGTGCTAGACACTATCTCCTCCAATGAAACGAAATTGGGCCGGCACGACCGGGGAAGTTCCTTTCGCTCACATAATACCGCCGTGAAATGACATCTTCAGTGTCGCGTTTCGTGCGGCTTGAGTAGGTAGCTGCTTGTTTGAACGCAATACTTCAGAGCTTAAGCACATAATTGACGAAGGCCGTAACAGACCGGAGACCAGAGCAAGGATGATCGGGACCATTACTAAAATACAATAAAAATATAAACCCAGCGGGGGGCAGATTGTGGCTGTTCAGTACCAACTGAATCCCGCGATATCAACCGCATAACACTTATAACAACGGACCCATCCATTTTGCATCATTCATTAGTTTTGACGAGAATGAGTAACAAAACTACATGTTAGAGCATATGACAGTTACCATTTTTAGGGTTCCCTAGGCAAATAGCAAAAAACGTAACCCGCAAAGTTTCATTATGTCCGTCTGTCTGCCCGTCTATTCGTCCGTCTGTATGGCACACTCAGATATTTTGAGTATATACATATTCAAAATCTCGTTTGAAATTTAACAGCAAGGGGTTTTTTAAAAACCGCAATAAAAATATGTAGTATGGTTTCTAAAATAAAATTATTAAGGCTGATTTTAGTATCACGCCGACGGCACGCGCACCGTCAGCGTTGATGGCCGAGATATATGAACTTTTAGGAAGCGTTTTTTGATGACGCGTAGCTATCAGCGCGCACGGTGGTCAGCGCTGATAGCTATGCGTCCGTACGCGTCGCGCGTCGCCCCCGCGTAGCTATCGGCGCTGACGATCGCACGAGCGCCTCTGCGTTCAGTGAGCGTTTTAGTGTCAAGCGGAGCGGACGTCGTCAGCGCGTACAGTCATGGCGAATCGCGAAGTGTTATGTTTAATTACTAGTAATATGTCATTTATGTTATTTTTTTTGTCTTACCTATAATATGAAACATAACAATAATAAATGCCTATGTTTCTTCTTACCTATACTTAGCCATAATTACACATAATTATAAAACGAGTAAATATGTTTTTTCTCGCCTTAAAGTCACCATTAGTCGTTCAATCGGTGGTATAGGCACGATTCGTAAGCTGCAATCGACCAGTTCATCCTGTATCTTTGCCAGAAGTTCGTCAAAATTCTAGTTGACATTCGAAAGTAATTAAAGAATTTACTTTCGTCAGCCCTCAAATTGCCATATAACAAGACAAACTCTCCTGCAACGGCTCTCTGCTCAATCAATGGATGACCATGGAGTCTTCGTCGTCGCCGGTTTTTATTTTTTATTATATGTTATAGTACAAAGCAGCAATAATTAATACACTCCGCATTTTGTTCTCGTCTGTATGGTAAGGTGGTCAGTACGAAACTAAAACGAGCCACGCTGAGCCTCAGCGCTGACAAACAACGCGCTGAGCTATGAGCGCGGACGGTGAGCGTGAGACTAAAATCAGCCCAAGGCTGATCGTCCCACACGTGTGTGCGCTCACGAGAATAAATAGTAGTACCACTCCATCCTTATATATCTGAAATATGAATTTTTCTGAGAGGGTATATCCGTGTGGGGTTTCACTAGAGAGGTCTTTCTAAATGATATGAAGGTTTATAAGAAAGTTTTTGATTTTGCTCTTACTTCACTTTATGCGATATTCATTTCCGAAGTGATTAGAAGTGTTGAAAAGTGTCGATTGGTATGAACAAAATCGATTAGGTAGTCTAGAGGGATTTTTTGTTAGGTGGTACGGAAAACTCTTGGTCGAGTCCGACTCGCTATTGATCGGTTTTGAATAAAAACATTTTTTTTATTTCATACAAACATTTGTATTTATGATATTACATAAAATATCTGTTAGTATGTTATAGGATCAACATTGGAAATGTTAATTAAATCCCTTAGAAATAAGAACCTCATCGCCTGACGCCTTCTTTGTGCATTACTTTAGATTCCCCACTTGAGGAGCCACCGGTTAGGAACTCCTGAACCAAAAGATAAGTGCGGCACGGCCCTATAGATGTTTATTTAGTGCTAACTCAAGTAAATGGTAAATATTACTATCAGTGTCGTTAGCATTGAATTTTATTATTGACCGTAACACTAAAAAACACATTTTACGCTTCAACGAATGTCTTCAGCAAGTTTTGTTTTGTGTTCGTGTGGAAGACACTAAACCTCAAGCCTCAACACCTATATGTTAAAAAAAGGCCAAATGCGAGTCGGACTTGCGTACTCTTTCATGTCAACGGGACGTACGCATAGTCATCTATATATTATATCTATGAGCGTATGAACACACAAAATATTTAAGT
>JAFELO010000961.1:974077-993418 GCA_017140195.1 Eumaeus atala
GAAATATGTATCGTTCCTATCTAGGTACACTTCCGGTCATTCCATAGATAGTTCATTCATACTTCCACAACCATAGGTTCATGCAAGACGAAGAAAGAAAATTCAAGAAGATAGGTTCATGTGGGTTCAAACATCTCATTACAATGAGCGTTTTTCATTGTCGTACAGGATCGCTAGTAACGACATTCGACGATTCAAAATTCCCACATTATTGTGACGGCTGAGAAATGTTACTCAACGCTTGTTCGTTGGTGTGCTTCACTTAATTCATGTGGTACCCATCAATTATGTGCAGAATGCCAAATTCCTTCAGTCTCCGGCTGATCACGGTGGTGGTTCTGAAGGTCAAAATTCTCTTCTCACGATAAAAATGATACCAAAAGGGTATCGTGCTTTTTTACAGTAGCTTCCCCATTCACATCAGCCACCAAAACAAAACGGCCCTGTTTTTGAAAATAGATAGCGGTAGTGAAATACGGCGATTTATACAATCAAACTGCGATACATACACGTGCCTAAATTTGTCATTTATTTGAATTTGGAGTTTGAGTTTGGAACCCGCAAAAAAAATATTTGCGGTGAAAGTGGCCAGTTCATTAAAACGCAAATTTATACAATTTAGATATGAATTAATGAAATATTCTTTATTGTGCACTTAACAAACATACAATTCAAAAGAAACTTTTTCTTATATTACGTACACAAAGGCGGCCTTAGTACTCAGGTAGTAATTTCTTCCAGGCAACCTTGTGACGAAAAATATTTATGTTTAAGGGGAGGTAGAGCCAAATCGTAATATCGATAGCTACGCATAAATACAGTAATACATATATACTTACATACATACAAATACATATACATAAAAATATACATGCATACAAGTACATATACATAAAAATATACATGCATACACAGATACAAACATACAATACACTCGACGAAACTATACGATTATACTATACGAAAACATTAATCAGAGGATGTACATTTAACATAGTTTAGCTAGACGGATAATAATTTTTCAACATATTTTTAAAGTTATTTAAGTTTTGGGCGCGTTTAACATTAGTAGGCAGTGCGTTACATAATGAAACAGATTTAATAATAAAGGAATTAAAAAAAAAAATAGTGGACAGGGATGTGAAGACGGAGATTAGCTGCAGATCGCAACTCCTTACCATCAGAGTTGCGAAATTCACACTTTTCTTTCAGATGCTTATCTTCAGATAAGCAGGTGTTTTAGGATCAAATAGTATTGTATATAGTAGCGAAAGCATTCTAAAATTACGACGTTGTCTAATAGGCAACCACTTAAGTTTTATTCGATACTGAGTTATGTGCTTATATTTTCCAATGCCATAAACGAACCATATAGCTAAATTTTGAAGACGCTCTAATTAGTTAAATTGTGCTTCCGTTAAATTAACATAGCAACTATCTGCGTAATCTAATAGTGATAACATTGTCGATTCCGCAATTGAAACTTTGGTTGGAACAGGGAGAAGATTACCAAGACGCCTAACCGAGTGCCACGCTGCAAATACTTTCCTACTCACATCCTTTATTTGATGTGTCCACGATAGGTGCTGATCAAAATATATACCGAAGTTTTTAACACACTTGCTGTAAGGAATACTAATGCCATTTATAGACGATTATCCCAATCCACCCTCCAGACCATCCCAGGACTACCTATGATCATTGTTTGTGTTTTAATTGGGTTAATGTGAAGACCATGACATTTGCTCCATTCACCAATTGTTGCTAAATTGCTAAATCTTGGTTCATGGTACTGATCATCTGCGTATAAGTGAAAGGATGAAGAAATAGACAGAATAATATTATTAATAAAAAGAGAAAATATAAGTGGAGATATTAGTCCGCCTTGCGGAACGCCAGCGGTAATGCTAGTCCAGCTCGAGAAACTATCGGCAATTTTAACCCTCTGTCCTCGTCCTGAGATGTAACTCCATAGCCACTCATGGACTGATGGCGAAATATTAAACGACTGTAGAATACTGATAAGTGTTTCATGATCAGTGGTGTTGAAGGCATTAATGAAGTCTAATAACGTAAGTATGGTAAGTCGTTTAGAGTCCATGCCGCTTCGAATGTCGTCCGTGAGCTTAACTAAAGCAGTAGTGGTGCTATGACCGTGTCGGAGCCCAGATTGATGGAAACTAAGGATGTTGTTTTTCGTAACAAAATGGGTGAGCTGATAGTGTACTAAATGTTCAAGAGCATTTGATCGTAACGATAAAATTGATATAGGACGGTAATCTGTAACTAATTTTGGTAGTTTTTGGTAACGGTATAATATTAGCTGACTTCCCAATACTTGGAAAAATGCATATAACAAAAGAAAAGTTAAATATATGTGTAATCACTGAAGCCACAATATCTATAATGGGAACTAACATTTTACGGCTTATGCCATGCTCACCAATAGCATTCGACGATATAGACAAGATATGTTTTTTACCTCGACCTCGGTAAAAGAGTTAAGGATAAAGGGTTGTATGTCTGGAGTAGGTCGTGTGAAAACATTGTCAAGGGGTCTGAGATTTAAGAATTGGATTAAGAGGAGCAACTGATAAAGAAAAATGGCGATTTAAAAACTCTTTATCAATTAAACAAGTATTATCTGGATCAATGTTGATGATTTTAATATATTTTCGCGGTGTTCATGGGAGTTAGTTTTCTTATATTTTGCTTTTGCTGCATGTTTCAGGTTAATAAGTAACTTTTGCTGCATGTTTCAGGTTAATAAGGTCTTCAGAGAGCCTGGGAGCAGGAAGATGTTTTATTCGTACCGGTTTAATGACAGACATGCACCTAGCATGTCTGTCATAAAGGTCAGTTAGTAACTGGTTAAAAACTTTTATCTTCAACAGTGCCGGTGGTAGATACTAAAGACATGAGGAGGCTCCGTGCATCCACTTGCAGGGAATCCAAGTCGACTGCAGAGAAATTCCGCTGCCTTAGAATTTTTCTTTTAACTTTAGGTGGGCGAATATTAAAGGCGACATAAATAAGGTCGTGGTATGAGAAAATGTCTGCAGAATATTGTCCATGAGTGACCACAAAATCAGGGGACGACACGAATATCAAATCGAGGAATGATGTGCGGCAGCCTGGAAAGGTATGAGCGGGATTTAAAGGTAATAAATGTAAATTGCAACCATCCACAACTGAGGCTAGCTTACTGGATCTATTGTCACCCCTGAGCATACACATATTAAAGTCACCCATGAGTATTGAATGTGAGTAAGTGGCTGTAAACTCTTCAAGAATACGCTCAAGAGTTAAAAAATAGTCCATATGAAGTGAGGGCAGTAGAAACGCCTAGAAGTATCTTAGTGTGGGATAATAGCACCTCGATGAGTAGGTATTCGGGTAAATCAGCAAGTGGTGGTTGTGAGGACGTGTTGACAATGGTGTAAGGAATCTAAGGTGGATAGCAACACCGCCACCTCCCTTGTCAGTGCGATCACTTCTTATCAATTTGAAACCAGGCAAACTGTAACAAATTGATGTTAAATTAGGTTTCAACCAAGTTTCTGAAATCAGGATAGCGTCTATGTTAACCGAACTGAATGAAGCAAGCATATCGGGGTAGTGCGCTGGAACGCTTTGCGCATTAATGTGGACTACATTAAACAAATATGTACATTTATAATAAGATTTTTATGTAAAAACGACCTATAAGATCTTAAAATCGGTTTCTACCTACTCCTTTGTCATTTATAGCCAATATAGACCTAGAGACAACAAAACTACTTTTACGGATTTTATTGCGGTAAAATCCGTAAAAGTAGTTTTATTGTAGAAATTTTACATTTTAATTTGTAATGTTATTTTTATACGATTATTTAATTATATTTGCGATGTTAAAGAGCAGTGGGGTGATAGAGAACAAAGATAGTCAAAGCAGTAGGGAAATAATTCGAAGAAATCCTATCCGAAAGCAAAACATTTGATCTTGGGAAATGAAGATAGCACCGAGAACCATGTCGCGTATTTTGAGATATGACTTGGGACTTGTAGCCTATAAGAGACGCACTGGTCATTTCTTAACTAATAAGCTATAGGTAAATAGGGTGAAAAAAACGAAACATTCACTGAAGCGGTACGCAAAGGGAGGTCACAAAAAATTTTACTTACGGATGACAAATTTTTTACTATTGAACAACATAAAATAACCGTATTTATACTAATAGCTCTAAGGAAGCTTCCCTAATAGTCGACAGAGTGCAGCGTGGGCATTATCCGACTTCTATGATGGTTTGGTGGGCTATGAAGGAGCTGCTGAGTCACATTTTTGCGAAAAAGTTATAAAAAATATTCGCGCGAATATATCAAGATACCATTTTTGAGAAGGCAGTTAAGCCCCTTCATAACACCATGTTCAATTATCAAGTATGGTCCTTCCGGCAATACCAATTTAGGTTGAAACGAATGTTCCGGACTTGATCAGAGCTGAAGACCTTACCCTTCATTTAGTCCCGACATTATTCCGCTGGCTTATGATTTATGGTCAGTTTTAGACAGTACCTACAGCTTGCTCTAAACGCTATGATAATTTGGAGTCCCTAAGACAATCCATACGATTGGCAGTTTAAAATCTCTCCATGGAAAGAATGTTCTTTGTAAAACTGACCTCAACGTTTAAAGGACTGTACTGCAGCCAATGGAGTCCACTTCGGATAAGCTTTTCATATGTTTAATTGTTTATATTTGTGTAATAAACTTAAACACTGTAAAAGTAATAAATGTTATTTGAAATTTACTTCTTTTTTGTTACAATACTTATGGCAAGACTAACACCATACGAAAAAATTGTGAAATTTAAACACATTTATGTAAGTAAACGTTGGTCGGGGGCAAATGTCCTGTTTTAAGCGGCCGCCGCTAGTAATTCCGACACTCATGGACATCCGCTCAAAAGTTAAGTAAAACATTTATAATATTCCATTCCATTCTGGCCCCTTGGGAGGGGAGGAAAGAGGGCAGGCAGTGCATCTGCATGGTAACAATGATTCGTTTACCCCACTATATCATACAAAATTCTTAGTCTTATACATGCCCATAGACTATAGAGAAGGGAAGCCAGCAGAAAACTCGTCTAAGTATATAGAGAAAGGAAATGTGGTTTACTCTCGGTCTCTCTCTTTCATTTGTTTTCACGATGCATTAATTGGCTTAGGGCACATAATATATAATTTAGTGCACCACGTGATATCACTAAACTTAATTGGGATTTGTACACTGTAAGACCAATCATACACTTTATACATCGTAATACTTAGGCGGACGTCACTTGTGTCGCCCCAAGCAATTACGAGTAGTCGCTAAAAATCAACATGTTAAATCCAACATATGGCTATGACAAATGCCGAGTGGCTCTCTATTGCTTACAGCAATATTGTACATAATATTAGTTTGTGATGTTGTTAGCCCAAGTTGTTATGATCAGTAAAAAATATTTTTTGCTCTGTTTCTATTTCAGAGTTCGTTGGGCTCTGGCTGTAGTGGGTCTTGACGTTAAGGACATTAATACGAATTGTATGAACACGCCTTTCTACACAAGCGACCGTCGTAAGAAATGTCATCTATCCTGGGCGGGTATTTGGAAAGCGCCACCGAAACTGAATAACCAACACATTACTAATCAATGGTTTATTGCTCATACTGTTACATTCGATACAAACTTAAAAGCGTTACTACTGCGCCCTAACCACATCATATTCTAAACTTGGTCACAATTTAAAACAAATACATTCTCGCGTACAAATAATATCCAACGAAATTACAAGTTCATTCTTTATACTAAATTCGCAATTTTTATGTATAAAAAGAATTATGAGAAATTAAATCGTCATATCAACGTTGTAAATTCCATATTCGACGGCTCGGCTGGGCCACCGGACTCAACTCACATACAGATACAACCTTCACACTTGTTTTCAGTTTTCCACACGTCGTCCACTAAAATGAATTTGTCAATAAAAAACTACAAGCGATACATATGTATGAACACGCACAACTAATCACCTCAAACCCTAATGTAATTTGTTTAACATCAATAATGAAAGCTGCGATCCCCACTTTTAAACTATTTCATTGAAAACTTAACTGGTAAATAAATTACATTAGTATGACATCAAAAAAATACATCAATTAGTTTAAAGGCGAGCATTTAAATATAGCGAATGTGAACATTCACACTCAACTTCCATGTACTAGTCACACAACTAGCAGTTGCTTACTTTATGTTAGGCGCTCTCTGCTCTCTGATCAAGGTGATAGTGTGTTAGAACAAGTGTTAATACTGTAGCTAGCCGGGCGATAGTCCAAAATCGAAGGTTCAAGATCACATCTAGGAACAATTTAAGGCAAGTTCTACCTCCAGACAATTTGAATGTCAATTTCGCCTTCAATTCTTCCTAGAGGAGAAGAAACCTTAAATTCTTTCTTTCTTACTGAATGAGAAGAAACTCCTACCTGAGAGGTTGATTTTGTACTATTCAACTCCATGTTCTAATTAATTGTTGATCAGGAAACAGTTCGATACAATATCGAATTGCCATTACAAATGTACTGAACACAATTCATTCATATTCATATTGTTTATAGAAATGCGTATGGAATCGCAACGAGCTATCTTACAACTGCCTCATATAACATATTAAATATAGCTATAGGCATCTAAAATCATACATTTGTTCGTGTTAAAAGTGTTTGTCAAGCAGGCAAGTTTTCCTAGTTCCCACCCCTCAGACAGGTGAAGCAAACCACTAATTACGGTTTCCTATGAAATAGAGCTACACAAAATTCAACTGTTTATAAAATGTATTATTTCAATCTTTGGTAGATAAAATGTATCATAATCTATAGCTTTTTTATATTTGAAAAAGAACAAATAACAATTATTTTTGATATCCAATATGTAAGTTGTGTTACTACGGCTGTCGACAATATACACAAACATTTATTCAATGTTTATCATAATCAAACATACTGTCAGTATATGCATCATATTTAAAGCAAGTCTGATAGACTGCAAATATTGAAGTGAAATATCATTTGGAGAATATTTTCAATACGACAGTGGTACTAAATTGTAATGGCTAACCACTACACAAATGATAAATTATAATACTCCAAGATTTGTTACTCCATTGATAAATACAGTAAATATTCAAATTGTCTATTAATTTATAAACAAAATGCTAAACATAACCACTCTCCAGCTGCCGTGGTCATCCAACTTTTACCAGCTGTCAACCAACATGTGCCAGTTGTCAACTGACTCATGCCAGCTCCGTTGAGCTGAGCCAGTGACACGGGTCGGGCTGAGTCTCTACTCCTTGCGTGGTTTCCGTTTCCGCGGCGCATCACCGGCGCCATCCGGGTCTACTAGCGGAGTCGTCTAGAAGTAATAAAAAACAAATACAAAATGAAATCTGCAGCATATAATTAGACTCTATGTCACAGACGCGATCACCAGATAAAAGAAAAAAAAACCACCGCTACTACCAATAAAATTAAATCATAGAATCCGATCACCTAAAGGTAAAACTCACGACTAGAGCACAAAGCAGGATAAGCAGTTTGAGTTTAAGTAGAGATGAACGCGTGGAGAACCCGCAATCTCCGGACTCACAGACACAAGAAACTCATCATCATGCCGGCGGCTCACTTTGGCTGCAATGTAACATGGCAGGCTCTTACATAACATACCTCTTACAGGAAGTGATCCGGTAACAGATGTACATACCTCTGTAGAATCCGTCTCCTGTTGCTCTTCCTCGAGTCCAGCCTTCCCGGACTTAGCAGTCTTCTCTTCTTCCTTCTGCTCTTCCTCCTCAGCGTCGGAGTGGTGGGCGTCCTCCTCAGTTACAGCGTCGGTCTTCTTGATGTCCGCACCCGGATCCTGCTGTTGTTGGCAAACAAGCAAGAGAATTAATAATAATAATATATTTGTACATAATAGCCCCATGGCGTGGTCCGGCTATATGTACGGTAAGGATATGATTTCATTGTACTTTACTTGAGGCAATCCTTCTAATTCATCTCTATAATATCATATATCCTAATTCATCTCTATAATATCATATATTTATTGGTGGCGGTGGGAACACCATTCCTTATTGGAACAAAGTTTCCTATTGCAGGCATTAAGCGAGAAAGGAGTGAATTCGCAAAAAGACAAACGCACCGCTCACCGTCCGCATGCACAACACTGAGCGCTTTACAGTTTCTTAGAATATCATAAGATATAAAAAAATATTTTTACTATAAATTTTTCAATATAAATTGTGCACTAAACAGTTAACTTGATATTTTGCTATATTATTGTACTGTATAGAGCAACTGTTGCCTACCACATCTACCATGCCGTATAAGATTGCTTACTTATTGAACTGCTGTATTGCATTTCTTGAAGCGAACAGTGTATTAACTTGCAATTGTTCATATATAAATTTAATCTAATAAGTTATTATGTACTTCTTCTAATAACAACAAACTTTGACGAACTAATGTAACGCAAAGCTTATTCTCAGAAGTGCTCTTAGTTCAAACAAGTAAAGTTAAATCGAGTTAGCCACAACCATAGCTGATCTACTAACCTTAAAGACAGCTTTTCCTTTACTTTTTTACATTTTAATATTATAGTACATATCTGCATCATTGTTGTGGAGACGTGTTGCCCTTATATCTTAACAATGGGCTACCATATACTCACAAATAGCACGAAGTAACAGCTGTGATTTTGTAACAGTACATTGTAAACAAGAGATACCTCCTTGGTCGTGCCAGCCCAATTCAGCTGCAAAGCATGGCTTACAGTACTTATGTCAACATAGCAAATTTTTTTTTGTCTACTAAAATATATTGTCAACAAATCTAAAAACTAATTAAGCTTGTTCGATTGAAAGATATAGTGATTTTCGAAATTTGCATTTAAATCAACTTTGTTTATTTATTTAAAATTGCATGTTAAAGAATCATAAAAACAAATGGGCAACTTACCGGTTTGGGGCCACAGCAGAGATACGCCACTCCGCCCACCAATATGAACGAGCCCACGATCAGCGCCGCCCACACCCACGGGTTGGCGCCTGCGAACTTCAGCGCGCGCTCCACCACAGACTCCTAGACGAATAGCGAGACTCTAGCATTACTACTTAGCGATCTACGAAAATTAACACGACTGGTGTACCTGGGGTTGCACCATCTTGTCGGCTGTGTTGGTCTTTAGACTTAAGCCTCTTATACTCGCCTCTAGTCCACACACTTGGCTTTAGGGCACGCTAAATGCCTCGCACTGGCGCACGTTACACGTCTCGCTTTGGCGCACGTTACACGCCTCGCTCTGGCGCTCGCTACACGCCTCGCTCTGGCGAACGTTACACGTCTCGCACTGGCGCATGCTACACGCCTCGCTCTGGCGCACGCTACACGCCTCGCTCTGGCGAACGTTACACGTCTCGCTCTAGCCCTCATTACACGCTTAGCACTAGACCACGCTACACGTTTCATTCTAGACAACACTACGCGCTGCCAGACTCCTGACAATACCCCGCACTACATTCCTTGCTCTAGCCCACATTACACGCCTAGCTCTTGCCCACAATACACGCCTGGCTAGCTTAAGTTACAGCTCGCTTGCTCGCCTCGGACTAGCTCACAACACGCCTAGCCTTACTAGCCCATTTTTGACCTCTCTGGCGCGCCCCACGAGGAACACGATATAGGCGACGACGGGTATGGCGCAGTACACGCCGTACGCCGCCCACATACCCGCGCGGTAGTTCATTGCCTTGAGCGCCCGTCCCCACCATGTGTGCTGGACGCACCCACGAGCGTTTTATTTACGCACACGTCAATGCATCGCATACACAAGCTCGTAGTACATATGTGGACACGAATGTGTAAACACAAGAACGCACACGCATAATACATGTGTGCGTGCGTGTACACGCAAGTACACGCATTGCATCAGGTTAAATATTCGTTTCATAAATTTACCTACGTGTCAATCATGTAAAAATAACTTAAAACGTGTACGTATACTATCGCGGTAAATATGGTCATGCCTTGACACTAAGGAGAAAATAAGAAATTTAAGCATTTAAACAACCACAGTCTTGAGTGACTTTATAATGTTATTCCATAATATGAATTTCTTATAGTATCGTGTGTGGTGATTCATTCAATGAATGTTACAGATACCCTGATGATGTTAGTGCGATTGAGGTATTAACCGACTGCGTTAGAAGGAGGGTCATGTCTTCGAGCATGCACATGTATGAAGATGTAAGTTCCCTGCAGTCTGAAAGGCTTGGCGGATTTTAACAGGTTCCCTGTGCCATGAATCTTATGTGAACATTGAGATTGTTTAACTAGTACTAGTGTTCCTATAGTCGGTTCAGCGAATGGTTTAAGCTATGATTTGTCGATAGATTCGTGATGATAAGGCGAGTAAAAACACTGTGCAGAATAGTACAAATTTTAAGCAGATTGATTTTATATCTTCCTGTTTAGTGTTAGGTTAATAGTATGTGTTGTAATTATTGATAATATGACTTAGTGTTATTTGATAGGTTCACTTGTGCTTGGCGTGTTGTAAGCATGCTGGGCTATGTACCGAGTCGCTGGTGATCTTGGCGCGCTTGAGCGCGTACGTGGCGCGCGCCCACTCCTCCGCCACGGTCTCGTCGTCGGTCACTATGAGGTTATCAAACAGCAGCAGCGGTGACATCGACCACAACTCGAAACCGACCGCGTGCTGCAACACACATTTATACCAACCTTACAAGTGATGCATGACATATTCGAATAAGTCGTCTAAGATGGAAAAATATGCTACTTTTAATTATTACATTCATTTAATATTATGTATTAGCGAATGTGCTTGGTGCACATGTATGGGCATATGATGTTGCGCGTCTGAATAGTATCAGATAAAACGGTACACAATGTTTGTTTAAATAAGCAATACTGACATTGTGTTGATTTTCACCGGACACTTTTGAGTCTTAACCTGTCGTAGTAATTAGGATAGCATTGCTGTATCAGACGGCTATGGATTATTGTAACCGAACCGATGTTATGGTGTCAACTGCTGTCTAGGAAAATATGTAGTTTAGGAAGATTGTATCCAACCTTCACTAAAGTCATTCGCCATTGTTTAACGGCCGCACTATTACAGCTATCCCGGGGCCAAACCAAATTTAATTCCCAAAGTTAGTTCTCTAAAACAATAATTAGTATACTCACAATGGGTGTCATGCGGAAGGGCTGGTCGTCCTTGAAGTAGTGCGGGTTGGGTATGCGGCGCGGCGCCCAGCGGCCGCGGTAGTTGGGGTTGGGCACCAGCGGGGCGCGCCAGGGGCCCTGCGACACAGTGTATAGGTAAACTAGCTTATTCAGAAACTTCTGCCACATACTCTCTAATAAAAAAATAAAATCATTAAAAATCTGTCGAGCCGTTCACAGGACAGAGACACAATTTTGTAATAGTATCATGCTGCATAGGAGGAGGTAGTGTCATGCACCATGCATGGCACTATCTTCACCTATGCAACGGAATTGGGCCGGCACGACCGCGGAGGTACCTCTCGCTCACTTGATACCGTCATAAAGTGACACCTACGGTGTCGCGTTTCGTGCGGTTTTTCAGTAGCCGGTGCCCCTTGGCGGGGTGGACAGGAGGCGGCGCATCGGCATAATTATACCGAAGTTCATGGGCGTCGGTAGTCGCTGAAAGGCTCCGATTGTTCGTGTCCCCCCTATACTATAAGAACTCAACAGGGGGTCTCTTATAAACACAAGTCTCTAGACAGGTTCAGCATTTCCCTCGGGCGATGATTTCATGAATACATCCGAAATAATAGCAGCCGTCCATTCTTAACACACAGGGTAGATTGGTAAAGTACTGTGGGACAAAGTCTCTCTCTTTTACTTGCCTTATAATTAGGGTTGGCGATGGTGGGCGGCACCCAGCGGCCGCAGCCCGGCGCGACGGCGCACAGCGGGTTGTCTATCAGCGGCGCCTCCCATTCGCCATCCATTTCCTCGTCCCAGTCCTCTGGCTTAATGGCTTCCGGATCTGAGAGATAATACTTTCATAAAAAAAATTCGCAGCAGCGGGAGTTGAACTAGTGCTGGGACCTAATGATTATACCTATATGAAAATAAAAGCATGTCACACCTTTTAAAATAACACCATTATCCCAAACATTTATATGGGATTCGGATACATAATTTTCGAATACGCTTTGCCTTTTGACCTCGAGGTCATTGGGCGGAGATAGGGTCATGGTCTCGTTGGCGCATGCGTATTGAGCGTGACCACAGAGCACCTCAACATGACCCTAACGCACCTGGTACCATCTCCGGCTCGTCGTCCAGCCAGCCGTCGGGTTTGCCCGCGTTGGGGTCCACGATCTGAGCGGGTTCCGTCTCATCCCAGTCGTCCGGCTTGGTGGCGGTCGGGTCAACAATCTGAAAATGGCCCAACACTCACATTAACTGTTGATAAATGTCAAATCTTAATTACTCTACTTTCTTACTTACTTCTTCTTTGTTTATGTATAGGCAACAGCGACACTCTAATAACTACATTTGGCAATGTTATTTATCGCATCTTGACACGCACTTCACTAGTATAGTAACGGATTATATAAAAACGGATAGTATAGTAACGGCCGGCGTGACCGGGAGGTACCTCCCGCTCACTTGCTACCGCCGTAGTGACACTTGCGGTGTCGCGTTTTGTGTCGGTAGTCGTTGAAAGGCCCTATAGCTCGTCTGTCCCCCTATAATCTATAAAAAATCTAACCTCCCCTCCCCCGCCTCTATAAGAGCGTGATACTTTTCTCTTATCACTAAAGAACGTAACCACGGGGACAGAGTTTCGACCGTTATGTGGCCGTCGTTAGATGGTGCCGTTACTTTAACAACATCACAAACCAAAACACGTCTCTTTCTCATCATCAATCATTACCGTTCCTAGTAATGGTAGTACTGGTGGGTACAGGTTTATGCATGTGTTAGTTAAAAGCAAACATTACCTTCTCTCTCTCATCCCAGTCCTCGGGTTTCCTATCATCCGGGTCGTCGATCTCCTCGGGCGGGTTGACGGGCGGCGTGAAGTCCTCCAACAGCGAGCCCGCGTTGGCCTCCTTGTTGTCCACCAGCACGGTGAACGTGTTGTCTGGCCGCACGATGAGCGTGTACAGGTGGGGCTCCTTGTCTTTGTATATGTCGTCCAGGCGTTGTCTGTAAGGAACGTAGACATTTCATTCTATACCTGTGAGGCATATTGCGGCTTTAAACAGGTCTGGTGACGTGGCACGAGTTTGATTCAAGCAAGGCAAAATAACGAGTAAAGGTTAACCCTTGATAATTACAATTAAAAATCCCGACGTTTCAGATGATTTACACCTGTCTTCTCTACTCCGATCTGGGGTCCAGCCGTGACATAGACATCTGCATTATTATCATGCAGATGCGTTGCTCTCATCATTTTTTCTTTTCCACCAATGGGTCACCGTCTACGTACCAACCAGCGATGTATGCTTACCTCTTTACTTTGTTTGTTTGTATCTTCGGGAATACAGATCTATACATGATTTTATTTACTAACAGAATTCTATTTAGGGGTAACCAAGACCACATTTAATTATGATTGAATACATTTTATTTTGAGGCGTCACGAAGTACTCTTGGGCTCACATGTCGGCTGGTGCAGATGGGTCACACCCGCGCAACTCCCGTCCGGTTAGTCGCGGTCATAGCATATAGCCTATAGCCTCCCTCGATAAATAGACTGTTCAACACAACAAGAATTTTTCAATCAATGCGTAGTTCCTGATAAACAAACGAAACTCTTCAGCTTTATATGACTCGTACAGATCGGTGCGGTACTCACGTTGGCTTCTTGCTGTGCTTCTCCTCGATGGTACCGTTCTTGGGGTTGCGGTGCCTGAAGATGAAGTGCAGCTTGTTGTCGTTGCCGCACTTGTCCGGCCCGAACATCACCGTGTACGCGGTCTGGTCGTGGAAGCGCCGCAGGTCGGCGACCGTGTCCGTGCCGCGGGACAGGAGCTTGATGTACGCACCGCCGCAGTTCTGACCCTCCTGGGGAGACGCACTTCATTTATAGCACAGATAATACACGAAGTGATGAGAACCGCCGTAAATGGTCATCCGCGAAACCAGAGGTCTGCAAGGAGTGTTTACGGCCTAAGATATAACTGATCTTTTAATGAAAAACGGTTGAAAAAACTCAAAACAAACCAAAAAAAAACACACATATTTTTTAAACTACGTAATCGATTTTGTTCAAACCAATTTTCGTTTACCAATAAACTCAATTTTTTTTATTCTCCTCTCGGTACTTCAGAAGTTAGAGGGACACACACGCACACAGTTTTTATTACTATAGAAGCAAATATCTCAGAAAACGTTAGCATAATAAGAAACTTTCTTTGAAATCTCCCTAACATTTACGATTTTAGAAAGACTTATTCTATGACTCCTTACGTAGCTATGCCTTCGAAAAACAATCGCCCTTTATTTACACCATATATGTACTGAGAGATTTTTTTGTCGCAAACTTACTAAATTTAGTTTTTTTCTTTTTGAAAATCATACTACATCATTGAGTTGCAGTTCACATACAATACAACTATCTACAAAAAATAAAATTTTTATCAACAATAATAATCAGGGTGATACGAAAACAGCAGTAGAGAAAAATTTTTTAGATAAAAAATTGTATGTTCGCACACGCAGATCTCCGAAACTAATGGAATGATTTGATTGGAACTTTTTCGTTGTATAGCTAATATAAGCCTGTGTAACTTATAGGCTGTATGTAATTAGTTTCGAAAACTGAACAGCTGATGGAGAACTTTCAGGTAAATAAATTTTGAATTTTTTCTCGGAACCGAAGTAGTAATTGAATGAAGCCGCGTGCACCAACTCGTATAGAATAAACCAAAACTTGTTGCGGGGTCAAAAGTCATGCAGCGTGGCCTCTCACACGAAGTTTTCAACGTAAAGTAGTTAATTGAATCGTTACATTGTAGTTTACTACAGCCAGCTACTATAAATACAACATGCAATCCGACCCAACTTCACACGAATATTTCTCCAAATATGCTAAAAGCTCATTGATTTACACAAATATAAAAATTATAAATTCATGGTAAGGATAATTTAACACCGGCTATGGCAACAAATTAAATGTATGACAGAACAACGCCTGCCGGGACAGCTACTTGCAATCATTTCTGCAGTAAAACTTATTTCAATAATAAACATCCTTCGATTTACTTTTGTTTTTTTTTTACAACTTTGGTTCACGACGTAGAAAATCTCATATGGTCTTCGTGCACCACAAATAATGTAAGATTCTAAGAGTAAAAGATTTTTTCTAATCGGTCCATTAGTTTCGGGGCCTATTCAATGAAAACAAACAATCAAATGTTTCCTCTTTATAATATTAGTATAGATAATACTACAACAATACAACTTACCGAAATACTTTTGTTAATGAAAACAACAATCTCTAAATGTTCACATACACATTTTGAACCCTATTTCAAGAGGAATTTCATTAAAGGTGAATTCCCGTGGGCGTAATATCTTCAACATCCGCGCGGCCCTTGGTTATGCATTTAAGTTTTTATAGCTTAGAGGATTATATATTTAGACTGGTCATATTTTTCAAACGCACTGCTCTTTAACGTCGTTACTAGGGCATATATTATTCAAATTATTTATTTTAGATTGCAACACGTAGGTGGATAAGTAAATTTTTTTTACATATTTACCTAAATAAATGACTATCTAGTCATTTGTTTAAATTTCAATCAACTCTCATCTTTCCTCATTCATCTGTCGCGTACAATGTTCATATATTTCACACAATGGACCGTGACATTTCACATTATTCTAGAGTACCTGCACATAAACCGTGACGTCACATAAGGTGGCCTCAGTCATCCAACTGAGTCGCTTCCTGTTCAGCAGTTGTGTTACAGTGTTGTGCATCTTGCTACTGTGAGTCCATGCTCACATCGCACCTTAATCATTACTGTGTCTCCTTAATATCTTATCAAGTTATTCTTTAATTACTTTTAGTTTTAAGTGGTTGTCAGTGTGTGTATGTCTTGTTAGTGCGATTTAGGTTAAGTTTATATATAAAATATGTATGTCAGTGTAATTTTATAGCCTGAATAAAGTTTTTCTATTCTATTCTGAAGGGAGCACACGAGCAATCCGACACTTCTGATGACTACCGACGCCCATAAACATCCGCATTGATATAGTCCTTACGCCTTCCCTACCAATGTGTGCCGGAAACTGACCACATAGACAAAATAGATCTCTATCTACCCTCCTCTGAGGGAAGCCAGACTAAAACGCGGCCGTCAGAGTTGAAAGGGACAGTAAATGTGGCTCACTGTCTGTCCCTCTTTTTTCATTACTCTCTCTGTGCAATGCGGCATGCATGATAGAAAAGAAAGACAGGTCTGTTTCCGATACGTACTGCTTTCACATCTTCCTTCTCTTTTCTTCAAGACGCCAGTCGCCGTCATATTGCCTATGGCATCCCTTCTCTGTATATATAATCTGTATAAAACTAAAACACCGCACCAAAGGCGACAACACTAGTCACTGTGCAGCCGTATCGTGTGTGGTCAAACTCGGCAGCAGTACATGAAGACCTCGTAATAAATCGAGATTGTGCGCATGTAATTGTGCGTCGTAACGTTGTTTAAATCTCTGTTTGTGGACAAACCAGTTTATTGCTCCTGCGGTGCCTACACAGGATGTGCTATAAATAGCTGCATTGGAGCACAGCCAATATAGCGTACAGTGATTTTCACTTTTGCGTTATTTACGTTATGTTTATCATTTTACGCGCAATCATCCTACATGCTTTATGAGCAGACGTGATCAAGCCCGAATGTTAACAACATGTAGTTTATGTACAAGTTTCGGCATGACAGTCAAACTTTAGCAAACCGTCAAATTTGTATGTCGCAGTCCGATTGTCTAAATAGCCTTTTTTCATTACAGCTACCAGTTTTCAAAAACAATGCCGTGTTGTTATGTGGCGGGCCGACGATTAGCCTGATCGAATACGGCTAAGAAAAACTCCAGCCAAAAAGTGTTTCGCGTTATACGTTATTCAATAAAGCCAGCCTTATTGAATTAAAGTGGATCATTGTCCGCCTCTTTCACACGTCTTAATTCCTGATTTTAACACTCGCGGCGTTGCTCGATGTACGCTCCCGCTTAAATTTCGTGGTTAGGTTATTTTATATTTGCACTCAAAATACTTGGCCTAAATTCATACTTGTGTCGACAACCATCACAGCATAAAATCAATATATTCAATGAGGCTAAACGTCTCGCAATGACATCGGATACAAACCGAACCGTAAACCCGCCACAAAATAAAAGAGGCCCTGTTTTTGAAAATGGCTAGCCGTAATGTAACACCGCGGTTTATACAATATAGAGTAGATAGATTAAGATATAAAATTAACAATAATTCTGACTTAGCTCGTTTATCTTTTCTGTGAACGATTGTCAAAGATGTGTTGCTTGTTGTTTTTGTTACTGTTTCTATTGCATTTTATAACGGCACGATCACAGTAAGCCAGCTATGCAGAATGTAGCGCGCTGCACCTACGTACGTACACGTTTGCCTCGTTTTCATAACGCTTTAGTCACGCAATCGCCATCTCACTCCCCAAGTCAAGCGTGCGAAAAAATTTTACTTCAAGAATAGATATATCAATAAGTTTTTTTTGAAAATGAGACGAACCGCACAAAACGCGACATCATAGCTATTATCTAGCGGTATCGTGTAAGCGAGAGATTCCGGATGTGTCGGCCCAATTCAACTGCAATGTACCATGGTACTACCTCTAACAGATACCGTTCGTTTGCCGTCTTGAAACCAGTAACAGTGGCCGATGTAACAAGCTCGAGTAGACGCACCAGCTACTTGTAACCTTACACCAAGAGCCGATAAGCCAATTAGAGTCGTTACACTTCTAATCCAAACGCACGCACGCACGCGCGCACACACACACACACTTCTACGACGATATTTTTACCTTTTAAAATTTAAAAATGTCTTATTTTTTACAACAATAATAAGAATTCATTAATCCACTTGTACCCGAAACCTTTCAAAATAAATTATAATTCGCTTAACCGAGCGAATTTCTTAAATCAGAAATAAATTTAAGAAGTCAGCCGCGTGGGTTCAAAATAAATATTCTACTTATCTAAATGCTAGTTACCATATATATTTGTTACTTTGCATATGATAACTTAGTAGTTTTTATAATTATTTTACATTAATACAACTCGCACTGGTCTAGAATTTATTTGTAAAAACCTCGATCATCGCACTTCCATACATACTGGGGTAAAACATGTCCATAATATCTACGGGAAACAAATCACAGGCTCGTTGACAATATATTGGGCCGACACGACCGGGGCGGTCCTGCCTACTTCACACCGGCGTAAAGTGCTAGGTTGTCGCGTTTCGTGCGGTTTGTGAGTCTGTTTACCGTTGTAAGGAAAGGAGGGCAACGCACCTGTATGACAATAGTGCGGATCTTTATGGACGTCGGTCGTCGTCATGCCAAATGTAGTTACCTCCTATAGTGTAAAAAAAGGACGGAATATTCATAAATTATTTAGCAAATAATCAGCTGACCGGCTACTCACACACCGCACGAAACGCGGCACTGCCGATGTCACTTTACGGCGGCATTATGTGAGTGAGAGGGCCTCCCCAGCCCAATTCCATTGCATCGTAGGATGTGTCTAGTGCATGACACTACCTCCTATGCAGCATAGCACTACCTCTTCCTAAATGATTATAAGGAAACTTTGTACACAATACACATGATCTTAAATGTAGGACAACAGATACTTTTTATTTAAAAGTAAGAACATTTTTATACAGAGGAAGTGCAAGGGAGGTAACAAAGTGAAAGTTTAACTGAGTGAGATCCAACACCTAAGAGAAGTGGCTTCTCAGTTTATGTACATCTAATTGAGTCGATGTAGCTTGCTCCAAGTGAAAGAACACATTTTAAGGAAAGCTAAGTGCAAGTATTTCTTTTTCTTTTACAATTGCCATTTTTCTCTACTGTATTTTGACGTACTGAACTTTGTGGCATGTAAAGCTACATTGTTATATGATCTACACCCTCATCACCTGACTCCTACACTACTTACATACCCGGGCCTATGAAAGCAATATGCATGTAGAGCTACATTGTGGGA